>JAODAF010030143.1:0-11935 GCA_027574765.1 Molpadia intermedia
GTGATAGAAGGATAGATAGACGCAGCACGATCACAATAGCTCCCACACATTTTGTGTGAGCTAAAAATAAAATGTCTCCTCTTACTGGTTCCTTACATGTTCCTTACCAGCCTTGCATTATCCTTGTATCATGTATGTTTCTTACATAATAGTTGTATTTCACTTTGCTATGTGTAATTGTACCATGATATGCATATATATCACAGTGGCAGGTCCAGAGAGAACATATCCCCCCCCTCCCCCTTGCCAACTAAAAGTTGAAATCAGGAAAACAATAAATTCTTGAACATAAATTTACTTTAAAAGTTGCAAAACCATTTTGTATTATCTAAACCCCTTTAATTAAATATACAAGGACAGCACCCAGGATGGGCTTCAAGCAAATTATTTTAACTATTGTGTATCAATAGTTCTGATTAACAAATACCTTGATTGCAGTGCATGAATATAACCTGTGACCTGGATGCATAATTATTAAATTACTACTTGCTATCTGGCAACATGACTGCAACTGGTAATTCAACAAAAAAATTATAGTTGCAGACTTAATATAAAGCAATACAGAGGAAAGAAAGTAAAATGGCTATTAAGTGAATTAACAAAGCTTTCAAGTAATCACTGAACAGATTGACCATGGTTCTTGACAGAAAATGCTGTCTATTCTGGTTCTTTTTAACCCAACACAACAACCAAAATGGCACCATCTTAAAATCTGGTCTATTAAATACCAGGTTTTACAATCAATCAACATTCCTGTTTTTCAGACAGTTTTTGGAGTGAATCCACTGTGATAGATATTTTGAAATCAATAGAATAAATTTAGTACCAAAAGTGAACCATAGTGAGTCTGCTCATAATGAATGTGTACAACATTTGACGTCTTAAAGTCTCCAATCAGACATTTAAATATACCTGAAGGACCAGTACGACTGGGAATAACTTAATTTTCCACATTTATCAAGCAGGTTCAATATCTGCAAGAGCTAATCTTCCTTAAAATATGAATGTTTTATCATCCTGTTTATATATATTTGTGTTAAACCAATCGACCTGCTGAAAAACCAGACTTTTCCACCGACGTTGCATTTCATCTCATGACGTACCATCCGTTAAATATCTGAGGTACATGTATCATTGAATCTCTAGGGTATATACAGTTATTACTGAAAGAACTACTTTATACAATTACTTTATATTGGTAATAAATGCCACAACATACCCCTTCATGTATAGAGCAGCATTGAGGATGTAAATCCAAATGGATAAAGCCGATTTGACGGTCAGCCGGAAACTGAATAATAGCATGGCCCGACGAGGCATCCATAGACCACCTGATAATGAACAATGGCATTCCTCCCCAGCGTGGCTGAATTTTCCGGTCGCTACTTGTAGTTTCAAAGTCTCCGTTCCACTGTGAAGACGTGGGCATTCTGCTCGCCATCGCATGCAAATAGGCACTCGCTGTACTTGATGTTGGTAAACCATTTATTTTAATTTATCAATCTGTGATTGGTTATGAAATTGGTCAAACTCTGACTTCAAATTTATGCAATCTGGAAACCAATTGTACACAGCAAAGTATTTTCTTCTGATTTTAAGCTTTTGGTGGATTTTGGGACAGAAGTGAGGAAAAATAAATATTTCCTGAATTGCCAATGATAATAAATTGCATGTGCCCATTTTGCAACAACAAATTGCTAAAAATATACACTCAAAAGGCTAAAACAGCTAAACATTGTGTTGTGATAAACTTATGACAATACCAAAACTTGCAATACTGTTCTTCAATAGCTTCTCTAGAACTTGCTAGAAATATTCTTGTCAAATTATTTCTTCTTCTGGTTGATGGCAAAAAACTTTAAGAGAATATATACTTTAAAGAAAATTATTTGCAACAAAATTATGGTAAATATACACTCAATCATATTTTACAAGTGTTCTCATACAGTCTCTGGTGTTGAACAAATATTTGATCAGTTCAAAACATTTTAGCTAGCACCAATTTTCAATATAATAACACTAACACCTGCAACATGATTCTCGTAAAACCGGGTAGTGGATAATAGCGTGGTTACCCGCGGTTTTGAAGTCTCCGTGCAACTACGAAGATGGCATGCAAATAGGCACTCACCATACTTGGAGGGTTAAGTAATATTTCCAATGATCTGTTACTCTTTCATACAAGATCATGATCATCTCTGTACTCTGTAAACCACCATCTTTTAATGCCACAACACCATCGTCTAACCCTGAAACTTACAGCCTAGCACCACCGCTCTTATTTTTTCACAGCACTTGCTTTGAGTATTCTGAAAATAAATGCTGCAATCTTTTCATAACACACAAACATGAGAGCAGCGGTCAGCACTGTCTGAAAGAGCTTGGTCTCGAGTCCCTTGTAGAAACCCATTCGACCATGTGTCCTGCAGGAAAATAAGATGAAATAGTTAGGCAACTATAATCAGAATTATTCAGGAGTATAAGATGTCCTATCAAGATATGGGTTTAAAAGAAAACATGCTGTAATCAATTTTGGTTCTGATGCTGTAAGCAATCGTCCAACTTTGGTGTGACATCCTAGCTTATTAACTGTATTGAATTCAAGAATGGACATTTCGATAGTTGCCAAGTCTTGTCAAATAGACTGGATTTTAAATGTGTAAATTCAACATAACGTGGATCTCCCTCAAAAATGTCATTATTGTACAGACGAAATTGCTAAATAATGAAAATAAAGTTACTTAAAAAATGGCAAAATATTGCACCATTTTGCATCCAAGCACACTTCCTCAATCAAAAATTTCTCTATGGGGGAGGGGGACCCCTTCGATCCCTCTACAGGGATGGCGATCACAGGTCTGCGATGATGAGTCACCATCTCGGACCCCTCCATGAGGAAATTTATGCACACGCCCCTGCTCACTGAGCAGTGACATGGTGGATGATGTCATACTTATTTGGCAGCCAATTATCAACATTTTCTAACGGATATGTCCTACCAATTTGTTACACTTTATAAGGATGTGTGCTTAGATGGTTTTCGCAGCCAATTCGGACGAAGGAAAATGTAATATCTGTCACTAGCGTCTTGACACATACAATTTCCTACGCTGGAACACATTTCCCCACGTGGCAATGTATGGTGAACTAAGTGCATTTTGGTGCCAATCTCATTAATATTCATGAGTGGGCGGGGCTTGAAAACAATTTCTTTAAATGGGATATCTCGGCAACCGTATCTCCAATTTTGTTCAAACTTGTTTTGGTGACATTGTTAGGAGCCTAGGAGGTAGGGTACATGTGTAGGTTAGTACTTTAGTGCATATTATTAATATTCATGAGGGGCGGTGCCAAATGTAATTTCGCTGGAAATTGCTTAACACCTCTATCTCAGCAGTGGCGGAGTACAGCTGGAGAATATAATGTGCGACTTGACTTGTACTTGGACAAAGAGACTTGTGACTTGACTTGTGCTGGGACCAAATGACTTGTGACTTGACTTGACTTGTGACCAAATTACTTGTGACTTGACTTGACTCGTGACTTGACTTGGACTTGCACAAAATGACTTGTGACTTGACTCGGAGTTGCAACAAATGACTTGCTACCTTTTCTCCCCCAACCCGCCTCCTACGCCTATGGTTACGTAATACAATACTACTATCTAATCAAAACGTAAAAAAAACTGAAAGTTATCGTTTTGACGAGATACAGTATCTAAGCAAAACGATAAAAATCTGAAAACTGTCACGATTTTGCACCAGGGCCGGTTCAGTACTTTTTTGAGGGCCCTAAGCCACTAGCCAGAGGCTAAGTTAAATGGGGACCGCAAACTCCCCGCGAGGCAGCCATATGTTCTCTATTTCGTCAATTTTCAGATTTTTACCGTTTTGCTTAGATATTGTATCTCGTCAAAACGATAAGTTTCTGATTTTTACCGTTTTGCTTAGATATTTTTTCTCGTCAAAAAGGTAAACTTTCAGATTTTTGAGGTTTTACCATGTCGGTAATTCGTAAACTTTCAGAGTTTTACCGTTTTGGCAATTGGATGTCCCTTCTACGCTTCCGTAGTAACCGTTCCGTGCATGCATTGCATACCGTATGACACAACACTGTCAACAGAAGGCAAACAGAACACATATCATCGCATCCACGAAGTTCACGATACAAGCTTCAAATGATGTCGATAAGCACAAGATCGGCGTTTCTTTTACTTTGTTTTTTTATAGTTCATTCACAGTATAGTGGTAAATTTATGTCATATTTGCAGAATACCCCGCAACTACCAGCTTTTATATTCGATTGAGTTCATACAATGATAGGCCTAGCTAGGCTAGTGTCGTCCTCGAAAGCATACACAGTGACTGCATACATGCAGCATAGCCTAGTCAAAGTAGCCGGAAGTATTGCGGTGTATTCTGCAATTCATTAACCTACTTTACGGTATAAATCGTTTTCTGTTGTTGTTGTTGTATTGCTACTGTATGTCAATATTCTTATTATAACTGTGTTAAACTACAGTAGGTTACTTGTCTATCGGCCTAGCCAACCACATTGTAATTGTACTAGCCTAGGCCAAGGCTAGGATAGTTTGTGAATGTTTTCCCATTTAGCCAAAGGTAGTGTATCAGAATTACGGACAACTCGGCCCCATGGACAACTCGGCCCAGACAACTCGGCACCACGGACAAGTCGGCCCCGAGTTGTCCATGGTGCCAAGTTGTCTCGGTGCCGAGTTGTCTCGGGCCGACTTGTTTCGGGTGCCGAATTGTCTGTGGTGCCGAGTTGTCCATGGGGCCGAATTGTCTCAATACCGTCCCTACCGTATCATGTACATGTGTGCATGATGTATGCAATATTTGCCAATTATTATATTTATAGCCTACGTTGTCAGTCAAGGTTACCATTCAGACAACCAGCAAAATGCTATTTGACAATCGTTAAAATAATTAACTGTGCCTACATCTTATGGAACTGTTACACTTGACCATTACAAAAAACTACAGTAGCACGATCAGCTATCAACTATGGGTGATTATCATGTTTGGTACGGATATACTAAAGATTCATTCCCAATGATGTCTACAAACTAGAGTTTACATTCGTAGCCTAGACTTTTTGTAAAACAACTTCAAATATATTTTAAAATGTTAGTGAGTTTTTGTCAAATCAGGGACATCTTCAGGGGCACTTGTTAATCAGTTACAACAATAGAATCGGGGACTGTCTCTGAAAATCTGTGATGTCTGGTCACATTAGTTTAGCCTTTGTGACCACTGTACCATTGCTTTAAATGCAATTTTATATAGTCCTGTGCAATTTTTTTTTTGTTGATCTTGATCATGCATGTTTCAAGAAATGTTGAAATTCATGAATACACAATTCCAGGCCTTTACTGTACCTCATGTACACAAATAATACAAAAAAAAACAGATATGCCACAGTAAATGTTTATTACATTGGTAATATCAAATTTATCAAATATCAAAATTGTTCAAGTCTCAATTTTGCTGTCAAGTTAACTCACAATTAACCGGTCACACAAAGTGTGACTTTAGTCGCATTCGGCCACTGACCCAAGTTATTATTGTGTTTGCAAAATTATTCAAATGAATTGTTAACAACGTTTTCAAGATGTACATGTAGGCTGAGAAAGAAATTGTAGTGAGTGAGGTGAACATGCATGGAATATATTGTAATTAATACTTAATAATTAAGTTTAATTTAATACTGTCGGACTGATATTTTTTCAGATGCAGCCAATCTCGGCTTGGCATCGTACTACTCTGATCACATGGTTCTTCAAATGGAACCAAACTCCGCTGTCATCTGGGGCTATGCTGAATCAGGAGCAAGTATTTCTGTGACATTCAAAGACAAAGTTTACAAAGCTGTGCCTGAGCCAGGTATAAGTTGGTTTCAGCTGTGGGCAGGGATTGGGAGAGAAATCTCTGGGGAGATGGGGGTGGGGGTGACAGGTGAAATAGCTAGTCAGGCTTATTGGTATAGTAGCTTCTGGTTATTTATTCAATTACCACCACAAGTACGGAACAGACACACAGTTTTGTCACCTTTACTGGTTAGTGGATACAGCAATGCAAATAAATCTTTAAATAGCTATTCTGAAAAATAATTTGTCAAGATGCAGAAACGTCACTAATATCTATAGAAAAAAAATACTATAGTAAAATCTATATTGGGCCAGCAATATTCCATCATTCAAATAGTTCTGCAGAATGTGGTACCTCAACATGCAAGCCCTCCAAACATTATCCTACAGACATTTTCCATATAACCAAAAAACCTTTTTAATATTTTTATTTTAATTCATTAACAAAATACAGTACTTTTAATATCACAGTATTTCAGAACATGGTGTGCAAAATTTGCATTCAGTTTAGTTGCACACAGGTACAAATCTGGAAAGGAGGGGTTGCCGAGGGGCATGTCCCTGCCACATATATCTGTCCCTGCTACATATTGTATTTAACTTTCAGGTTGCAGCAATATGAATACATCGTTTTTAATCATGCTTGTTACTGTACATAGCATTAAAATGACCTGTAAGATTTCATAATTTAACTTTTTCCCCTTTATTTTGCTAGTCTCCTATTCTTCCAGTCCAGTTTGGAGGGTGATCCTTGACCCTACCCCACCCAGCGGTCCATTTGACATCACAATCCAGTCCATCAATAGAGAGTCTATTTCAGAGACTATTATATTGCATGATGTTCTCTTTGGAGATGTATGGATTTGCAGTGGTCAAAGCAATATGGCCTTCAATGTGCCAAAAGTAAGTAAATCGCCAGGAGAACCAAGTATCCAACATACACAAATATGAAACAAGAGGACAACCATGGAGTTGCAGATCTCATCACTATCATCATTTTGACCTTGTGACCTTAAGTTTGAAGTTAATCGGAAAAGCGGTTTAGGAGGAGTGTGCGATGCAAAATTTGCACTAAAACTGCAGAAGTTTAGGCTAAAAAAGTGTATTTGATATTTGATTGTGACCTTTATATATATATATGCAAATAACTAATAATATGATTAAAGTATAATATTATACCATCATTTGTGAATATGTAGGCTTACATACATTGTGCAGTTTGTATTTTCAGGAACCAAAAGCTGCATATTTGTGTAAAGTTTCCTTTGACTCTGACATTTAGAGTCATTTCAATGTCCAGGCCCATATTATCCAATAGGAACAGTATAGATACTCATCATACTGTGCTTAGGGTCTACCAAAAAATAGGGACCTACAAATAAAATCAGCAGTCACATGCTGTAGCCAGTTCAATGTGTGAAGAAAACCCTGCATGAATTTGTTACAAAATGAGTTAAAACATCATAGTAAACATTCAGATTTTGCTCCAAGTTCGAGTGTACAAAATTTCTAACAAAGTGATTGAGACAGCCCCCTCCCCAATATGTATTTTGGGGTTTGCAAGCATAGGTAGTGTTTTAAAAAAAATAAATACAATGGTGCTATGGTAGATGACCCACTCGTGGGATACACTGATGGTCAGTTAATGTGTTGTCAATACTAGTAACAAAATATTATTTTACAATTTTGATAATTTAGCTGAAATGATGTTGAATCTCAAGGTTTAACTTTAAATCTGGTCAGGTGCATGTGTGAGTACTGTGCAGTTACTTGTCTATCTTTGATATTTTACAGGTTTTCAATGCATCTGAAGTTGTAAAGGATTCTACGAAGTATAAAAATATTCGACTTTTGGCAATAACTCAGACAAGTGCAACACAACCATATTATGATGTGAAGTCTTTGTATGAAACATGGTCTCTTCCTTCTGCAGGTATGTACTTGTTGAATAATTGCCATGGTTGGGTGAAAATGGCATAAGTGGTGATGAGAGCATGAGTGATGATGATAGTTTTAGTGGTGATAATTCTGTGAGTGAGGATGATGGGCAGAAGTGCCATTGAGTGGTGATAATGGCATGAGAGGGTTTATTGTGGCATGTGTCGTGATGTTGCAGCATGAGTGCCACATTGTAAGTGCTGATGGTATGAGTGCTGATGGCATGAGTAATGATGATTGTTTGAGTGGTGATGCTGTTGTGAGGATGATGGGCATGCAGTTATGCCATTTAGTGGTGATGATGATGTCATGAAAGGGTCATTTAGCATGAGTTGTAATGTTGCAGCATAAGTGCCAAATTGGTGATGATGCTGTGATGATGGCACAAGAGGTTTTATAGGCATGAATTGTTGCACATTTCAGATGATGATGGCAGTCGTGATAGTGGGTTAGTGGCATGAGTGGTGATGAATATCTGTGTGATGATCATTGTTCAAGTGGTGATCATGGCTTGAATGATGATAATTATTTTAGTGCTGATAGTGCCATGAGTAAGAATGATGGCATGAGTTATGATGGTGGCATGGGTGGTGATGAATATCTGTGTGGTGGTAATTGTTCAAGTGGTGATGATGGCTTGAATGATGATAATTATTTTAGTGCTGATAGTGCCATGAGTAAGAATGATGACATGAATTATGATGGTGGCATGGGTGGTGATGAATATTTGTGTGGTGATAATTGTTCAAGTGGTGATCATGGCTTGAATGATGATAATTATTTTAGTGCTATGAGTAAGAATGATGACATGAGTTATGATGGTGGCATGAGTAGTGCTGAATATCTGTGTGGTGATAATTGTTCAAGTGGTGATGATGGCAAGGTGGATGGTGATTATTTTGGTTTATGATGGTGCTGATAGTGTTATGAGTAAGAATGATGACATGAGTGGTGATAAATATTTGTGTGGTGATAATAGAATGGTGTTGATGGCATGAGATCGTGCTATGAGTAATATGAGTAGTGATAATGGCATGAGATGGTTGATTTAGCATGAGTGGGGTGTTGCAACATGAGTGCCACATTGTAAGTGCTGATGGTATGAGTGCGGATGGCATGAGTAATGATGATTGTTTGAGTGGTGATGCTGTTGTGAAGATGATGGACAGTTAGACCATTGTGTGATGATGATGTTATGAGAGGGGGCATGAGTGCCAAATTGGTGATGTTGATGTACATGTAGATGATGTCTATGATTGGTGATGATGGTATGAGAGGTTTTTAGGCATGAATTGTGATGTTGCAGCATGAGTGCACATTTCAGATGATGAGTCATGATGATGGATGGTCATCATGGATTAAACAAACATACATGATAAAAATTTAAATGCAATTGAAAGGTGAAATGATGTTGAAAGAAATTTTTTTATAAAGAATATTTTGTCTCATCTTTTTTTTCCTTCTACAGAAACTCTTGGTGCCGATCCTCAAAATTTTTTTCTTTACTTTTCGGCGGTTTGTTACTTATTTGGAGTTGAGCTTCACCAGCATCTAGGGTACCCAATTGGTCTGATATCAGACAACTGGGGTGGAACTCCCATCCAGGCATGGTCATCCCCGGAGGTCGTCAATGCCTGTCCTGGTGCAAGGCAGGGGTAAATTGCATTTGCCATATACATTATTGTTGTGTTTGCATTCCAAAATTTTGGTGTATGTGTTTGAAATGTTGTTTTCCTATTAAAAAGTTGTGTTCTTTCAAACTTTTCGAAGTTTAAAATTTCCCTGTAGTTAAAGTTGCCCATATGAAAAAGTACTATGGCTATGGGCCTGAATCCCCTCCCCTTATTCCCTCCCCAGGATGGCATTCTTAGACATTCAGCCCCCAAGCTCAAAATACCTTCCTACATGCTTGTTGTCACACACATAGCCCAACATTACTGTGGGATTGTGGCAGTGGCATAGGAATTCGGCCTGGGAAGGGGATGGGGGGGGGGGTTGGTATTGAGCACAGAGAGAGGAGCACGTATGCTCCCCACTGTCAGCTAATACAAAAATAAAACTAATGAAAATATTGATACAAAATGACTTTCGAAGCAATGTTTTTCCAGGCAATAGTGGTATAATTTAGTATAAACCATTCAAACCCCCACCCCCATCTTCAGAATCACAGCCAGATTTCTCTCCAATCTTCTCAAGAAATAAAAAAAACAAATAAAAGACAATAAGAAATAGTATACAGGGTATAGTGAGGTATGGTTACACTCTGGATATAAAAGACCTGGTATCTGTCAATTAACTGTTTCATTTGGATTTTGTTGTATCTTTCTAGGGTCAAGACAAGTTTTACAAATCATTCTAAACCCGTGGATTTACTTGACAAACTTGAAGCGTATGGTCCTCAAAATGACTCTGTTTTGTGGAATGCAATGATACATCCAATGTTAAACTTCACCATTAAAGGTGCACTGTGGTATCAAGGTATGTACAATATGTACAAGAGTCGATTGGAGGGTGTAGAAAGGGGAGTGTTAGAACAATGCAATGATTGGTCTTCACCCTCCAAAGAATTTTGAGGATCTGTCTTCAGAAATACTTTACAACTTTTAACTTGGTACATGATAACACTCCACTTCATGACTTGGCATTCAAAGGTCTGATCTACAAAAAGTAAAACTAAACTTACGGAAATAACTGATGTAGTATGTCCAATAATCATACTTGATGATTGATGTTGAAGTACATACTCATATTGCAACGCTCTCATTAACATGCATGAATTTGCACGGCTATTAACTATATTTAGCACATAAACCAATTGTAAACATGATATCTAAATAACAATATGGTGAACTTCATTTGTGAATTTTTGATGACCCAAAAGGTGTAGATGTAGATTCATGCATGAGGCATTAGAGCTGACAAGTTTTACAAGTATTAAGCTTGTAAACATGATATCTCAATAATAACATGATGAAAGAAATGCACAATTGACAGCAATGTCATACCCAGGATTCAAAGTCTGGGGTCAAGATTTTAAGATTTTAAATTTTAATTCAAAACGACAGTATATTGGTGATACTTAAAAGTGACATATTGATAAACCCACTTTGTCATTGATATTATGTAAATAAAAAATTAATTACATTTATTATTTATGTCAACAGTACTTCAGGTTTTATACAGTTAAATCTGCTTGAAAACTGCTTTTAGTATACATGTATCTTTGATGAACTTGATGAATGTGAGGTACTGCAAATTGTGCAAAGATATCAATATCTTTGCATATCAGTTTGATTTTAGTCTTGTGGACATGCTTGGGCAGGGCTGGACCTAACTTTAACACATTTGAAGCATCAAGAACTTTGCAAAGGTAGCTCAAAATTGCTTGAAATTATGAGAAAACAAAAGTTGGGTCAATGACAGGTAATATTATAAGTTCATACAAAATTGTATTATATTTTATACATTTATTCCTAGAAATGAAAGATATTTAGCTCTTAAAATAAGGTGTCAATTGTGGCATCAAAGTCTCGATGTTTGTTAATTTACATTTTGGAATTTCAGAATTGCCAGGAACTGTTTGTTGTTAGTTGATATGTTTGATATATTTTCTTTGTTAGGGGAAGCAAATACTAAAGAGCCTCCTGAGTTGTATGCCTGCTTGTTCCCCAAAATGATCAACGACTGGCGAAAGAAATGGTTTGATGGGACAGGTGGAAACACAGATCCCGCATTCCCATTTGGATTTGTTCAGGTAAGAGTCACTTCCTTTGCGTTCTCTCCTTTCCTGAGACATCAGTTAATCTAGTGTTTGTTTGCATTCACTGTATTGTTGCTTTTTGCAAAACATATGTGTGAGTGTACATATATCTTAAAAATGACCCAATGGTTTATTTGCTTCATATATGCAGTACAAAGTGTTTGATGTGCATATGATATGAATATAAATCTTATGACTATTGCTTTAGTGGTGTGTGTGGTGTGTCACATCGATATTAATCAGTGTGCAGGTCTTAGCATAAAATTATTATTATTATTGATTCCTTGCCGAAGGCGAAAGGAATCTTTGCGATCATGAAGGCGTGTGTATGTGTGTGTGTGTGTATG
>JAODAF010030253.1:0-11933 GCA_027574765.1 Molpadia intermedia
GGCATGAACACGAGGCTTACGGAACTTCCAACAGGTGCAGTGGCGGAGCTACCATTGACCCAGGGGGAAAATGCCCCCGAATTTTGGCGCCATTTTGTGCTATTTGCATGGAATTGCGCCCCTGAACACTCTACTCGTCCCCCTGGCTGAGACCTCTAGCTCCACTACTGCACAGGTGAGACTTCATGTAGTTTGCTTTGTTATCCAAAGTTCCACGATACCACAGTTTGTTCAGTAAGGTAGACATCCACTAATTGAAAAGGCTGAAGTATTTTCAATGTTTAATGTCTGAATCACTCGCAAAAACCATGGCTATTATGTAATGAGATTTTGGAATTATTTGATCAGCAATCCAAATTTTCAGCAATACATAGCAAAACATCTGTAGAATTAGAAAATGTAAACCTCCATATATGTATACTGTCCTCTTGTTCCCAAAGGCCAAGAGACCTAAGTGTTAATGGTATTGTTTCATCACAGAACCCATCAATTGTTATTCCTGATTTAAACCCTTTCTATTCATTTCCTGGAGTTTTTTTCCTATTTTCCTGTACTGCAAAGCACTAAAAATAAAGTATGTGTGTTGAGATTTGTTATCTTATTGAGGCTACAGTTGTTACATAGTTTATGTATTATTTACTGCAGAACTACTTTCATTTGTATATTGCCATTGATGTGCACTAATACCACATCCAAACAGCACAAACTAAATAAATTGACTCTACACAATTGATGTTTGCTTGACATTTGACAGGAAATAGCATAGCAATCCTTGGTTAGTGAGGGACTATGTTTTGTCTAATGGGTTAATTTTCCAGGATACATATAAACATTTAAATGTTTAGGTAGGGCCTACGGACTAGACTGAATGAGAATGTTACACCTAAAGAACACTATAGTTTTGTGCGAGCTCAATGTGTTGCTTTTCCATGGACTGTATAACTATATAAGTAGCTGTGTAGTGCCTATTGTGGCTTCCTAACGTGGATATAATCAATCAAATATTAGCTGAAGGGGACTTCAAGCAAGTCTAAAATAACAACATAAGAACCCTTGATCTTTTGACTGTCTATTTTGAAATATTTCAATTGCCTTTGCCTATGCCAATAGAGTTGTCCTATGCTACTGTAATGCATGTAAATATTCAATGAAAAAATGTCTTAAATATAAAAAACAAAAGCTCACTAATATCAATCCACTATATACAGTGGTTAAATATGGAATTTCACATTTATAGTATTTGTAACAATAATTACAATATTCATTGGTTGATCATTGACAACATAGGATAGGAATGTGGGATTTGTAAGTAGGGAATAGGCAAGTCTGCATTTTATTACTTGGCGATCCAAAGGATTTGACAAGTATAGTGTTGATCAGTTGTCTGTTTTCTTCTAGATGCACGATTGTGCTCTCAATTCTGAGATACATAAAGTATAAAGTGATTAAGGCCAGTAGGCATGGCCAGTTTGGTCCAAAAACCAGCCCTGAATGATCTAGAATCTGATAATATTACACTATAATTAGGGCTATTACAATACACGTTTGATAGATGATTAACTTTTGGCCTGAAAAAAAACTAGAAAGTCCCCGCTTAGCCGATTTCTTGACTGTAATCACACGACACAAATTTGAAAATGGACACACAATATGCCATAGAAAGTAAGCAAGTTCAAAATGACATTGGTCACTTTGTGTTTAGTCAGTTGAATAGTCGGAAAACAGTACCAAGGGCAAACTATCACCTACAAAAAACCCCAAAAGCTAGGGTTCAGGAATTGTTCAAAACAGTATGATACTGCGTACAAATTTGTTAAAAATGTAAGATCAAGACTCACACGCTTATTATTAAGTAGTGATACAGTTTCTAACATTGTAACCTATTTTCCAGTATTGCCAAGTTACATGTAGTATTATTTGAAAATCTTGTTGAAGAATGATGCCAGGGCTCTACACCCTAGGTTCTCAACTTTTTTTGATCCAAGGACCCCTTTTGATAATGAGAAAAAATATTCATTGACCCCCGACTATAGGTAGTATGTCCAGTGGCGACGAACGGAAAAAAATATTCGGGGGGGGGGCCTAAATTGGGCTGACCTATGTGTTTATCGTTTTGCGTGATACTATCTTAGCGGAGCGCCAGCATGGGCTGGTGCGCAGCGTAGAACAAATTTTTTGGCTAAAAATACCTCCTAGATCACAGGAAATGAGACTTCCCAGGCCTTGCAAGTTGCATCGAAACATCCTTTATTTGAGATCTCATGTTTTAGAATTAGTGAAAGTATGAATAGATGTGTGGAGGTGACCGAAACACACTAGCAATTTTGGCTAAATGTAGGAGACAGTGAAACGCTGGAATTACAAAAAATATCTTGTGTGTGTTTGTGGGTGGGTGCGTTGCGTGTACTTTATCACAGACTGCATTTTGTAAGGCCTTTATTTTTTGTAAACTCTTCATAGTTCCTAGGCACAATGCCTATTGGTAATCCAGGCCTGCGAAGGTGTCAGCACAAGCGTGAAGCGTTTTTGGGTGCGGTCCTTCCCCCCTAGAAGCCGAGTAGTTTTTGGCATTCTAATGCCTAAATCATGCCTAACAGCAATGTTTGTTCAAAATTGTTGTAGCAAAACTACATTATGACAAACTTATGACAAAAGTTTATTAGAGAGATGATATGAGATATTACTATGATCAATACATATTCCATGCATTATTTGATGTTTCTAGATGAAGTATTTTTTGGGGGAGTTTAAACATGGAAAATCCCCACTTGTATGGGGGGCTCATCCCCCTTAAGCTCCCTGGTTCCGTCGCCACTGAGTATCATGGAGACCTCAACCCCACCATGGTTGGGGCTGAGGTTCGGAAAATTTGGGTTTCTTTGCCTGAGACGATGGCAGGAAATGGCACTCTGATCAACATGACAATTGTTGACCATGATTTCCTTCCAACGTGATAACAATTCCTTTTTATGACTACGATATCTCTCGTTTCATTATTCATGGACCCATTCAACTTTTATGGACTTCAAATTTTTCACAGACACCTTGTGGACCCCTTTGGCCTCACGGACCCCCAAGACATTTTCACGGACCCCCTAGGGGTCCGAGGACCCCAGGTTGAGAATCGCTGCTCTACACTATAACTTTCATAGTTTTCTTGCCCAGTCTTTCTCACTTTAAAATTAAAGACATATAAACAATCAAAGGTCTTATGTTTCTTTAAATATAATTACTTTGTCCAGTTTATATATTCATAACACATGACACATTCAGACAAATGTTAGAGTGTGTGTGAAATATCCCTAAATGTGCTAGATGGCAATTTTATCGAACTTTTCACTGTACAGTGGAATTAATTGACCAATCAGTGCATGCCTTGACAATGTCTACAGGAAATTTGTACATAAAATTTGTCACATGTACTAGGACCTTGATGGCATCTCTCCTTTGAGATACTGTGTGATGTTAAAAGGTTTAACTTTGGCTGACAACTGATACTGAATCAGCAGTTCTACGTGATTTATGACTCAAAGTCACTATAAATGCTTGACACAAGTGCATTTAATGTCATTTTGGAAGGATTTTAAACCGTATTTAATTTTATGATATAAGTTTGGTCGGGTGCATATTTTGAATTTGAAAATAACACAACATTTATAAAAACCCATAGCAAATAAGATATTAAGTGTATTTTTCATGATAACACAATATTATTAAACACTTGCACAATAATTGGGCATTTGACATAAGAGCTGTCTGACTTTGGGCAATCAGGCAAAGTTCTGTTATTGTCGAACCGTGAATACTATCTCAACCTCAACAATATTTCTCAACCACTGTACCATAAAAATCATTTTAGCAAATTAGTAATAATATTGGGTAATAATATGTAATGGGTAATAATTAGTTGGGTAGTCTAAATGCAAACTGTTCCATGTTTCAGTTTTACCATATTTGGAAGTTTACATATATTACAGCATTTCCTGAATCTACAATAAGCTGTAGTAGTGCTGGAATCGGCCGCTAAAGTAAATTACTGAAGAAGGGATTGGTTCTGCGAAAGTCAAACAGTATGGCGAGTAACACACGATATTACACTTCCAAACGATACTCGAATTCGCTCCGAAATCCCACAACAGCTGTACGTTTCTTACCTGTTCGATCATTTTTCATTAAGAAAAAGTATCACGTCATCAGGTGAACCGTCAATTTTGATCAAAAACATATCGAAAATCATAGTAACGCAAATTTTTGACTAGAACTTCGTGTTCATGTCTGGTTTGTTAGTGCAATATATATGACGGAAACGTATACATTAATACGTTTTATTCACAAACAAGTTCACAAACAAGTTCACGGAGCATGCGCAAATTGAAACTCCGAACTAGCTTATTAACGGACACCATGTGACTGCTGATTAACCAATCACAGGACAGAATATGCAATAATGGATCAGTAAGGGTGGTAGAATCAGTAATAAACAGTGTACAACAGTAAAATCTGCTAGATTACACTATAGCGATTGCGAAGCTCGATGATCGAATTATGGTTTGTATTCAAATAAAATGATGTTTTATTATTGAGATGTCGTAGTCACAAGCTAAACCTTAATTGTTTTTCGATACCATCGTTCAATGAGATAATGATTTCATACTAACTTATTATCATATGTGCTTGTTGACATGTTGTTGTATAACACACTTCGAATGGAGAATAATAAATCAGTAAGATAGGCAACGACAATAATCAACATATGTGATATTACGTATGCAAACGTGATATACACATAGCACATGTGCAAAGAAAAACGTATGCAAACCAATACATATGCAAACAACTACGTATGCAAAGAAATACAGTTGTTTTGCACCACTGCCAGTTTCGCCTCCAAAACGTTGTATCACCTCCTACACTCCGTCCCCAACTTGAAGACCTGGTCAGTTGGCTTCTAGTTTGCCCCAATTGAAAGAAGTAAATTGGGTGATTTAAGTATCAGTCCCATATAACAAAATATTGCGCTAATATATATCTTTAAGCTGTTTTCGTGGATACTTAAAAGCTTATCGGTAGAGTTGATTTGTTTAGAAAATATTTCTTTCACAAAAAAGGAAATTATTCCGAGTACGCATTGTACTAATTTACGTCGGTAACTCTATGGAATCAAACGTCTATAAGATCAAATGTGGTAGCATACACACGATGATATGCAAATATATGTTTAAACTATATAATCTTTGGCATGAAAATGGCCAAAACATGTTGAATCGTTACTGCTCGTGCATGTTGCATTTGTTTGTATACGTATTCGAAATTTGCATATGTATTTGTTTGCATACATATTTGTTTGCTTGTGCATTTGTTTGCATATGTATTTGTTTGCATACGTATCCGAAGTGTACATTTGCAGTCGTTTGTAAACGTATTCGTTTGCATGTGTATTTGTTTGCATAGGTGTTTTATGAGTATATATAGTCGTTTGCATACATAATACATATATAATGAAGGGAATTTGATTTATTTGCAGATTTTAGTTGATATATTAATGAAAAATTCTACTGGCACATTTCCTATATAAACAAGGGAATTTTTTTTTGAACGTTGGGAAAAATTGAGCACGAGCAGGACTCGAACCTGCGACTGTAGCCTTACGTGCCACAAGCTCTACCGACTAAGCTATCGTAACTCATCCGGTGAAAGCCATTGCAGCAAGGAACTAGAACCTAACGTAACCCAAGATTCCCCAGACGTCATCAATTTGACTCTGCAATCCGTAATGAAATAATGAATGACTGAATGGTGACTATACCGACAACGACAATCACAATTGTTTTATTACGGATTGCTTAAATGTACGATTGGCGTTCCATAATAATCATGTTACATGTATGTTTATCAGTTCATATTTTTATACTGCCTTAATATGCTTTTATCTGTGTTGTCATGTTATATCGCACCGCACTTCCGAGGAACGACTTAAATATCATACCATGTAATACAAACTTTTTGGCGTGTTATACGCCATCTTGTCTTCAGCATCTTGCATCAAAGCTCGTCTTACAATTCAACGTATAAACATTGAACTTATAATATAGTGTGAAATACATAATTATAACATAATGTAACGCACAACAGTAATACTAAAAATGATAGTCTTATTAGAATCTGAATAAACTTCATCATGATGTTTTAAGTTTAACATTGGTATAGTATTCAGATATGGCGCCGCTGAAAGTCTAAGTTTTAAACAAATTTGTTCCAGATTAATTTGAAGTATTATAATAAAAGTCGCGTTCGCGGGACTCCATGTAACTTAATTATATTTACATTAAACTCTCCATACATATCATTGGTAGAAGCAATATACATCAATGAAAATTCAATGGGAATGACAAAACGTTGAAATACGTACATTTTAAATCGGTTCCGATGAATCCAACATGATACTTACTGTCAATATTGTCTCGAATTAGAATATCGTAACCACTGTTGTCTTCCTTCACTCGCCCTATAAACTTTTGAATGTCGGTGAAATAAAAATAGTTGTTGATTGGGTCAAAGGTCAAAGCCGAAGAACGCGTCGATTCCGGTAAAGGGATTGAAGAGTATAATACGTTACTAAACCTGTTGAATTTAGTAATCGTGGCACTTTCTGTAGTTATGGCTGCAATATACTCAATTCTGGGCATAACTGTAGAAGACCAAGAAACAATTAAGAATTAAGAATAGTGATATACTATCGCTGTATCAAAGAATACAGTGTCCTTATACACTTCTGATAATAGGTGTAATATTTAGCTGTTAAAATAGATTGTTAAATATTTAGTCCAGCAGAAGAAATACTGGGAGAATTGAATCATGATGAAGTATGAAATTTGGTAGGTAGTTAGGTGGGTAATGTTACGGCATTTTAAAATAGCTGCAAAAAACATGCATTGGGATATTGACAATGACATATGTTACTGGTAACACAAATTTATGAAAATATATTGGTTTAGAACTATATCTAGATTATTATTAATAACGGTGCATATGACCTATTGGATTAACATTCTTCATTGATGTTAAACTGCATAATGAATTTGAAATTAGTCTTTGAAGTTTTCCACAATTGAATGTTTATGGTCCCATCTGTCGGTAGCAATCAATGCTCGCTAGGTAGCTTTGGGCAGGTGAAGTGTTAGTACAAATAATTCATATATTTCAGACAATACAATTTTACTAATAGATAGATAATTGTTAAAGTAAATGTAACATTTAACATTTCAACATTTACATCGGAGTAAAGATATGCCTCAAAGTATTAAACACATATCGGAGACCACATAAAGATGATTTTTTTGCGGAAAGCACGCCATTGCACTTGGTATCAACATTTGAGCTTGACGTACGTGTTAGACATTGTATCATTAGTTTACAGGCCAAACTTAATGCCGATGATCTGATTTGTACAATAGAACATGAGATGTATAATCAACCATGGTATTGTATTTACTGAACTAATATATTGTTGTACCAGTTTTCAAACGTTCGCATTTGGGACGGTTCATTCCAGCACAGCAAAACACTGAAGTACGGAAGTGGGGTATAGTACTTGTTTGTAAGTGATGATATTGATTTAGCAGCACTCGCAAAATTACGTTAACATGATGCTAATAATGATGTCCATCTGGCCAAAGCAGACATGTATAAAATACCAGGCAAGATATGTGACGGATTTGCTCCTGATATGGTGACATCCATGGTGATTGGTTGAATGACAAGAATATCACAAACAAGTCAAGTCATTCATCATTGCCTCAGTCAAATCTAACTGTCTCATAATTGATACTTAGAACTGTGCATTTTGAATGGTTGAATCGGCTGAATAAATTAACTGTCATATGCTAGGGAATAATTTTCATATCGCAAAATAGCGCACGCCTTTCTTAACAGTAAATGAAACTTGGAGTTTCTAAATTCCCACTAATCTTAAAAAAAACGTTTATTCACTGTGTAACAGGTTGAGTTTTATGGACAATTAACTCAAAGTTTATGTTTCCAGCACTAAGTTTCTGTGTGCCGCCCTCTATTCTCAGAAGTGAAAGTTCAAGAACATTCCATCGTCTGGACAGCATTCCACAAGTCTCAACATGTTTTGCTGTGTACGTTGTACTTGTACAAGGAATCACCTCGTGTATAGTCAGTTGCTATGTCGCCTACGTTTACAACGGTCGACCAAGGGACAGCACTCCGGCGATATTCGTCGTGATCCCTGCCAAGATGATGGCAATCTGCTAGATAAAGAATTATAAGTTTCCCCAAGATGTCCTGGAACTGAACTCTGGGCAGTTGTCCAAAATAGCCACTCGCTGTTATGGTGGTTATTCAAAGAAAGTAAAAGTGGATTGTGTGTGTTACCAAATCCAAGATGGCTACTTTATATTGTTACGTTTGGATATGACTGTGACATCGAACTGTCCATGACGCTTGAACAGACTACATTTTATGGTGCATCCGCTACTTATTGTAAGAGCGAAGACTTGAAGAAGCTTTAAAAGATGCAAAGCCACGGTAACGTATGTGGAATACACAGAGATCACGAGCTGCTTTAGCGACAACGGTACCGAAACCTGAGATGTTCGCGTACGCGGTATGGATCCATTAGGCTAGGCTAAGTTAATTAACGCACATATGTATGATAGTTACTATTGCATAACTGGGTAACCATATTACCTACTGCTAGGAAATGCTAAATGATTGGTTATATTATTATCGGGCCCTATAAAGCTAGTGTTACTGTTATTAGGATGTCAGTCTTTACTGTATATGTTCTGATTGATGGGTAAATATTGTTAGGATATGTATAGTGAGTCGTTTTATTGAGATGTTCGTGTGACATATTTCCAGGGTCAATCTGGACATAAGTTGACTTGATTCACACATGGTGTAGTTAGGTTGTTGACATGATTATTAGGTTTTGACAAGCGTGACCCCCGCTGAGTCAGTGTCATATTATGTACGTACTATGCTATCATTATTTATGTATATGTACTACTGTGTTCGTGCTGTCTATATGTGGTTTACACAAAGGAGGGGTGGGCTAAACTGTTGCAAGGTCTATAATGCTAATTATCTGTGTTGTATCTATTAAGTTTGATTTGGGTTTTGAATAAAGGAGGGTTTATACTTTAACGACCCTTGTTGCGATTTATTTATTTAATTAACGAACCAGGCTCCGGATTTCCAGATGTGTGACTAACTACAGTAGTGTACTGTAGTAGATTTTGACAGGATAGGTCAGAGAGCCTACATCTGGTGTGGTCTGCGAGAGCTTACAACTGGAGTAAAAATTTAACTGTATGCTATTCCAATGGTGAATGGGTAATTGTTGTATTTTGCCACAATGAAGCTACCGTAATTTTTAATAACAAAAATTTGTGTCGCGAACTCCTTCTAAACCGCTTATCCGATTAACTTCAAACTTGGTGTGTAGTTACCCATGACCTAACTTGGTGTTTCGCATACATTCAAGGTCAATGGTCAAATTTAGTAAAATCACATGTGACCATATCTCATTGTGTAAAACTTTGGATTTGTCCCAGTTAACATTTTGCAGCGCTTTAGTTTGATTTGAATAGTAGGCCAACCTGTCTTAAATATATTGACCGTTAATAAAAATGTGCAATCATTTCTTGATGTAAAATCACATCCGGAGGTTTCGACTCGTTGAGTAATTTACTCTAAAGATAAAAAATGTTTTCCACACTAACCCTGTCTGTACCGAGCCGTGAACCCTCTTGCGTTGACACTGGCATCTGAGTACATAGTCACAGTCAAAATATTTGATGTCGATAAATACCTTACCGGATGGTTGGGCCAAAATGGTCCGCTGCCACAAAACTGGGCAAGAGCCTCTCCATCGTCAACCTGTCAAACAGAACAAATGGATATAACATAACTGTAAAAATATATATGAATGTTACTTAACAAATCTAACTCATATTAAATATTATATGTCAAATGCATACTTTAAATTCTTTAAAAACGTGGTACTTTCTCCCGGTAGATATGCTTCTACGGCTATATATACAATATATATGTAATATGAGGTAGGCTATTCTTGCTGATAAACGAGAGTTGAAATGCGTTTCTATACACCACTCCATGTATGTTATTTCTGGCGAATATAACATTTTCTAGCGTATTGGGAGGGTTACATTAAAAATCTGTATAATTGTTAAAGCAACTTTAGTGTCCATGGGCATGCCATGTTATTACTGATACTTGTCCATACATTTTATTGTAGACACTGTCAGGTCTATGACCAGTAATATAGTCACTAATGTTAAGCTTAGATTTATTATCCACTTGAGGTTCAACTGTATGTACAATCTCTGGCTCTATTAAGGACAGTAAAGCATAGCCTCAGACACCTCGCCGGTCTATTTCATCTAGGTGAGGTCTGAGCTACCCATTTTTTAAAGGAATCACTGCCTCGTGATTGCTTACTTTATCAATATTGTTGTGTAGTGTTTTGAAAAGTTTATTATAACGTAAAACGCCGATTATTAAAGGCCAACCGACATGTAGTGAAACCGATAGGCCTATATGACAATGCTACGATTTTAATTAAATAAACCCCGAAATTTCAACATTAGTAGTTACGTAATTTTTGAGTTATTGATTAATTTGTAACAATATATGCATCTTTTTGCATCTTCTTTTAAAAAAAATGATGCAAATATCCAGAAGACAAATGCAATAAAATGAATCTGCCAGCGACTCCTCTTTTCCACGTCATCAAAATCTGACTCGATTGCGCAATAGTACATGAAATCCAACGAGGGGCCCCCTTTCCATCTAGAAATGCGAGGTAGTGTCCAGGTATTTTGATATATCACAGTGATTGCTTCCAAATGCCGTAAAGTTGTTTTTACATGTCGCTTGGCCTTTAACAACCAACCATTTTAAATAAATAGTTTAATACAAGTTAATTTTGTAGTAAATCGATAATTTTTCAAACAAAGATAATTCGTATCGTAAATATCACACAACAGGCGATGCACATATCTTGTACAGTAATTGCTGTAAAACTGAGTGTGACACCATGTATCAGAAAGAACTATAAGGTATATACCGTTGTAAATCGTGCTAAACCTGACACAGTAGTTACTAACTCTAACCATACCCTTACCGTAACCCTAACTCTAACAGTAACTACTGTGTCTGGTTTAACACATGTTATAACGCATAACACTTCACAGTTTTTACTGAATCAGATGTACATTGTCATACTTTATACAGTAATTGCTATTCAAGCCATGTGTATCGGGTACACACTACTATATCCTACATTCTTTAACTGTTCGTATCTTATTTACTACGTATATATTTATTTATATCTAACATACAGACTGAGTTAGTACCACGTATTGGTAATAAATAACGAAATATAAAATAATGATCAAGATGATAAAGACAGAAAATATGTCGAAAAGTTGGAGTTTATCAAATAAATAGATCATCATTATTTTATATTTCGTCATTTATATCTATATATACCGTATGCAAAATAAATTTAATATAATTGTGGTATTGAGCAGTCAGGTGATGTAGAAACGGTAACAATGATATATTTAGAATTATTGCTGAACCGACAAAAGCTATGGCATATATATATCAATAGATATTGCGTAATTAGATTAAATAGGCCAGAAAACACTAGCGGATACAAGGTGAATGTATGGGGTAGTATCTGGACGGACTGAATTGGCAAGAAGATCCGTGTCACGTTGGAGGGGTCTACAGCAGAGGATAAATATGGAGAAGATATTTGGGGAGAGGCAAGGCCGTGGACCGCGCTAGTCCATGGATCCGCCAGTAAAAATAACATATATTTACCGTTATGAAATCATAACACATTTCCAAAATTGTATCCTCTATGTCTATGTCAT
>JAODAF010030364.1:0-11931 GCA_027574765.1 Molpadia intermedia
AAAACGGAGTTTAAATTCCCTTTGAAATAGATGAAAGAAAAATACCTAGGCACCCTAGATTGTATATTAAGATTGCATTCACCACTCAGAGTGAAGAGACAATAGACAGGGATTATGTTACGCATAGAAAACTAGAACTGAAAACCATTATGGCTCGCATCTTCACACAAAATTGACCCTTCATTGAATTATTTGTCCAGAATGTGTGCTTCTTATCACTGGGAACCAACACTGTCAATATGAAAGCCATACTACAAACTATGAGAGAATGAAAGTCAATGTTAAAGTTTGTCACTTTTGGGCCAAAATCTGAATTTTTCACTCAAAATAGACCTTCCATTGGCAATTTTGTCAAGAATGTGTGTCCTTTACCACCTTTACCACTGTCAAGTAAAGAATTAACACCAAATGTAAAGCAAATGTTAAAGTAAGTTTTGTGGACGACCGGCATGACAGATGGACGGACATCCGGATATATCTATTGGCATTTCCTTTCCCGGAGCTGTAAAATGCTCAACAAAAGAGAGGAGGCATTGTGGGTAGCTAGGGTGGGAGGTGAGGACAGCATTCCTCTTTTAGGTGTGATTCGTAGGTTCTACGGGCCATGGTTTTGAGTGACATGTTGAAATGAGCGCAGTCATATAATAGGGGTGCATTTAATTAAATGTTTTCAGCATATATATGTTAGCTGGTACATATTTGTATTTGTTGATGAATTAAGCATTTTGTGGCTGTACAGTAGTATTAACAATGTCAACCTGGCCTTACACAAGGGATGCACTCTTTCTGACAATGTTACATGTATGTTATCACTTGCAAGGATACTAATATATCTTATAAAAGATACAGGTACATTTTACTTGAGCATTAGAGTACATCTCACAGAGATTAGGACAATATATTAGAAGTATGGAAAACCTATACCCATCTGTCTTGCAATGAGGGCGTTGGATCGAACGATGGGGAACACACAATTAGAGAGTGGGTATGTGACAGAACAGGTGGTTAGTGTAGGGGGAGGTGTGTCAATAAATAACTTTTACCTTAGCATTGAAGTGCATCTCAACAAACTTTCCAAATCGACTGCTGTTGTTATTTCTTACGGTCTTGGCATTACCAAAGGCTTCAAGTAAGGGATTGGCTTCGATGATTCGCTGTTCGATAATACCTGCACTCTGACCATGGGACTCGGTCAGATACCTGAAAAATTATAAACGGAAGGAATTGCAAATATGTCCTTACTTCATCAAACTGAAGTTACTCACCCTAATCTCCTACACAACAAAGAACATAATTCAATTAGATATTCTTTAATTCGCAGGTAATATTCATGACATGTGATTCCATGAAATAGGGCTCATCTACTTATAATATATATTATATATCTACAAGTCAATATATTCAAAACAATATGGAACATATACTTATTAATATATAACTACTTGCTAAAAAAGTATACAAATGATCCAATATGGCATGGTTGAGATATCATATATAAGCAAGACACACACAATCTCTACATGGTGTAGCTAATGTTCTATGACGTCACCACCTAGAAGGTACTACACATCCATAACCACCCATATAAAAGCAAGACACACACACACAGTCTCTACATGGTGTAGCTGACATTCCCTGCCATCACCACCAAGAAGGTACTACACATCCATTACCACCCATATATAAGCAAGACACACACACACAGTCTCTACATGGTGTAGCTGACGTTCCCTGACATCACCACCAAGAAGGTACTACACATCCATTACCACCCTGTATAACTTAACTGTATCAGATGAACAAAGTACCATTTAGAGTAACAATTTAAAATCTTTAAGAAAAAAAAAGTTGAAGAAGTTAAAACTTTATCATAAACTGCTAAATATTTCCCATCTCTCATTAAGTAACTCCCTTGCAAAATTTTATTGGAAATCTATTGGATCAATGTCATACTTGACAGGTAGATGCTCCATGATGAGTTAGTGATCCATATTGTTTTGGGTCAAAAATGACCGACAGGTTTATTTTCAAGTCCTTAACCCTTCCTAAACTAAACAATTTTTAGTTTTTTAGTAAAACTGGATTGAAGATCGGCTGGAAATCTTGAAATATTATAGCCCAATGCGGAATCCATATGATGTTGATGATACCATAGCAACCACTGGGCATTTCCCTGTCAGCCTGATTGAAAAACCAGGTAACTACTTTAGTTTCAAGGTTTGTGTAAATAGCCTTCTGATTGCCTCTCCATCAACAGAGGGCCAGCAATCTTATTTCAAACACAACGCATACATAATGCGTATAACAATATTTAAGCTGTTCCTGGTAAAACAAATTTAAATAGTCTTATATGCTTGCACTAACAAATAGTATGGTAATTATCCTGTCATTTCTATATTTTTTCTCAATATATAGCATTTTATCAGTTGTGGTGCCTGGGGAATACTTGATCATTTCATGACTATTCCAGGTTTTCCATGACCACGGGTACAATATACTGACCTTAGAATATATTTGGTTGTTTCTGTTTTCCCTGCACCGGATTCCCCACTGACGACCACAGACTGGCTCTGCTTAGTACTGACCATGTCACGGAAAGCTTTATCGGCTGAAAATAACAGATTTTTAATGATTTCTAGTCTCAGATATGTTTGCCTGATTTTATCCAGAGAAGGAAACCACTTTAGGATTATATTCAACCTTGCCTAACAAGGGATGGCACCAGCCCCACTGTCAGGGCATATATAACTTTTTCAGAATCGAACTTCCCATCCTTCGATAACATGTTGTAGCGCCCCCTTCAATGTTTAATATGATACTTGTATAAAATATAACTGTCCAACCTTTCAATATTCGACAGCATTTGAAATAATAATGTTACTAGTATTATTACTATACTTTATTTTAATGTCATATAGATTAAATGCAAATGACCAGTGCATCCAGTTTGGAACCTGCTCTCTTTACCATTTCAGTTTGTTTCATTGCATGTTTACATTGCCCAAATATGACTTACACTGTACTTTGAATATACCTATACTTGTGTACAGCCTTATAGACAATCTTCGACAAAATTATCTGGGACAAACCCCGCTCCCCGCAATGTTGGACTCATTGAACACATGTGCTCCAACATTGAATGAGGGGTGTAGGGGAGATCTGAAGCCAACGCACGATAAATAGTTGTGTGTGTCCCAGAAATCTTGTCAAAGATAGTAGTTATATACCACAATGTAATAGTAATGGGTTCAGAATATTGATGGTTGTGCAGTGACGTTTGTGTACATTACAATGCACACACTGTATAAGTGGCGCATGGTTGGAATTATTACTAGTTAAGTTTGAATAATATTCATTAATTTCTCTGGTAGAAGAAGCATTTTGTACATTTTGGACATAATGATCCAAAAATCCACCTTTGACCTCAATTCCCAAACACCCCAAATTGCCCACCAGAAGGATTATTGTGTCCAAGTTTCATAAAAATCCCCTGAAGCCTGTGCAAGAAGAAGCATTTTATACATTTTTGTGGACAGATAGATAGGCAGATAGATGGAGCATAATGACATAGGCTCTACCAGTTGGTAGGAGCCGAAAATGGGGATGTCACCTACACATGTAGAGCTTTTTTTCATCATGTAGAGCTTCTTAATTGAGCCAATGTTACCATCAGACAAATACTTTCAGAGTCTTCAAGACTTTTTTTTTCAAATTTGGGCATCAGATGATCCAACGACCATCAAACTTACCTATAGCAAAGACATGAGGAGGCAAGACACCAATCGATTTCCCTCGATAATTCTGGATACTTTGCGAGGAATATAACTTTGCCATGTCCTTATAAGGATTAACAGCTATTAGAATGTTGGCCACGTAGGTCTGTAGAAAAAAATGACAATAATGACTTGATGAGACAAGATTTCTGAAATATTTGACAAAGAAAGTTCAATTTGCTGAATTGGTACAGACTAGTGGCATCTGTAGGCTGTTCATGATATCATTGCAGCCATGGAAGTCTTCCTTCGATGGCTAAAATTTGTGGTAGCAGCATCAGTGATGAGTTCTGCGTGTACATGTGAAGACATGCTCTGGTCCATGACTAAATCAGTCTTGTCTTTAGAGGGTTAACCTAGTGTTAAATGAGATGGTCTGGCTGCCTACCACTTCCTACATCCCCTCTGAGGAGGATGGTTTCATTCACTATCATGGCAAGTTCTACTACATATATGGTAAAGCACTCCCTTAATTTTACTAATTTTCAGACACTGGTGAACATATGACATACAAACCACTGCATGTATAGTGTTAAGTTAAAGTAACTTCACACAAAACGTAGTCTGCTAGATGTCAGAGTGGATTTGACTTTAACACTTTAATATGCAACTTGTTGACGCCTCATTCATCTGACGCTAACCAGTGTTTACAACCAGATAAAACCCTTTAGTTGTAATAGGATTGAAAGTCATTCTTTCGTGATTTATCCCTTTTGTTTTGTTTTGCATATATTAGTCAATTGACTTATATGCAAAATGCAAATATATCAAGTCAATTAGTTTGGTTGCCTGACAGGTCTTAGCATATCTCATTAAGAGGCAGAAAACGAATCCAAAGTGAACATCTCTTACATAATCCTTTATTTTTACTAATGAGTTTTATTCTAGGAGTTGTATATTGGCAGCTGTGTCAAATACTTTAATTTATTCTTAAAAGGCTAAGTTGTCCTTGATTTTTTCTTAGTTCACACAGCATACATTGTCAACATATCAAACATCAATGACACACACAGAATTTATTCATAAGGATTTATTTATAATTTGGTATCAGCTCTATCAGCAATTCATACACAAAGGTATTTGTTATATTAACATAATTTGCTGAACATTGCAAAATCCAATCAATTGTATGTTATGATTGGATGAACAACCTTTCTGAATTTATGAATGAAGTTTTGACTGCTCTGTAGACTGTACAAATTTCTTTGCCATGACTGAATCTCATAACAATATTGCAAAGAGACGGAGCTGACTGTAAGACGTAACTTAACTTCAGTAGCTCAGAGAAGCTAACTAATTGGTATGATTTCTTGGTTGGTTATCAAATAGAGAGGTAGTATTCTTACGTGATTAACCCTATAATATCTACTATAATATTACTATGATGCTACCATTGTATTATTGACAGGTCTCAAAATGAAGTATTTAATAACATTTAAGAGACTATTTAGTAGTCACTAGTGAAATGATTCACTCACTTATTGAACTCGGTTGAAATGCCACTAATGCTATATGGTGGGGCGAATAGCAACTAGGGAATCGGCTTAGTACAAATTGTTATACATGACCGTCCACCACAACAGGAAAGCTGACTTTTTCGAGCATATTGAGATATAGCATAAAATGCACATTTGCTACTTTACAGCATTTTAGTGGTGGATGGTTATATAATGAACAATGTATTGAGAGAAGATTAAATTACAAGAAACCCAATGGACAGGTAAGGATAGGACAATGTAAAACTTAAAATTGTTTGTCATTTAATTATAGCTGCGATACTTACATAGATGCAATCTTTCTTGTATCGTAACCGGAGATTATGTAGTAAGGTGGCCTCATTTAAGTACATCAGAGAACCTGAGGAACAGATCATAAAAACCAAAACAAACTAAGAATATTAACATCTCAAAACATAGCCGTCAAACTAAGAACATCAGGGTTCTAGCCCAGCTCTTTTTTCTTTAATAGCTCAAGACAAATTGTCTATCCCCTTTTTAGTATGAGCACTATGTGAAAGAAATAAATAAAATATTTTTATCAAAACATCAATCCATTTCCCAACATACAGCAAGCAGTTTGTACCTCCAATACTGTGCAGGAAACATTAAATGAACTTTATATTAGCGATCCTTTGAAACAGTAACACTATTACACTAACTGTATTAATATAAGCTAGTTCGTAGATCGATACACCATGGAGCATTATTTTGTCAAATGGTCAATTGACCCAAGAATCATAACTTTCTGTGGATATTTGTGTCTATCTAGACTCGCATAGTCTACTATGTAGTATGTACATTAATGTGTTAGGCTACATATAGGCAATTGTGTAAATTAGTTTGAAGTAATACACTGTTGCTACAATAGTCGTAACATTATATCATGAACATCCCATGGACACCCCACACCAGGGGCTTTGCCCATGAACCCCATAAGAATCACTCATAGATAACAAACTACGAACATGAAACCCCAGAAATAATATAAATTAAGAAGATAAAACTCCAGATACAATAACCTACTGTAAGAACATAGAAACCCCAGAAATAATTAATTCAAGAATGGAATTTAAATATAACATTACTGTATTTTCTCAAGTTTGCATAAATTTGCTTCCCAGAAATTGGTAGTGAGAATTAAAGCACTTTGTCAAGGAATTGCCAGTTCCCTATGCCAACCCCAATCTTTGGATATATATATGCGACTGTCTTGCTGAACGTCGTTTATGGTTTATGTACAACTCATGGACTACACTGTATGTCTGCTAAAAAAATGGATGGGGGAAGGGATGTAACTATAACAAAGCTCCCCTCTCCCTATAATCAATTCACTTACAATTATCTTCAACTTCTTTGGTCTCATCTTCCTCTCCCGAGAAGACTCTGTCATACAGCGCAGTAACAGGCTGAAACAAGAAGAGAAAAAAACAATGAGAGCTGAAGTCCGGTATTTAACCAATGGGTGTCTCCAATGTGAAGGCCAAAGCATAACCAAAACAGAATGCAATGGGGTGTAATAGTTCTGGTGTAATATATTGTATTGTTTATGTGTTTTAAAATGTTCATACTACCATGTAATGTAAATCAACCAATATACCTTTGTACCAAATATTAAGAAAATTTCACCATACTTGGGAAAGGTACTGACTTTTTAGAAGATTTAAGAAGTTTACATTAGGCCGTGTAAATATTCATGTAAACTTAAGACAAAAACAATAGGGATCATCTACTATAAACCAAGACCATCATATATACCTATTATCACATCCATCCACCATTCCCTTCTTGTGATATCATGTTAGCATTATCAAGTTTTTATCAATTTGCTGCCCTCACTCATGACTAATTAATGAGATGATGTTGTGCACTACATGTATATCAAATCATGCCCACAACCACTAGGAAGCTAGTTAGTTACATTGTTGAATCTGTGCCTGATGTTTTGTGTTCAATATTCCCAACTAAGGTCAAAGATTTCGCTATTTACAATATATCACTTTAATTCGCTTATACTGTATGGTGGACTGTTCCTTCCTCCCACCCCCTAACAAAACACACTCATAGTCTGGTTATGTGTCTGTGTACTACATATATCTGTCATTGATTTTAATTTAGAGGGTAAGTCTATCATACAAGATATCATATTAGTTTTATTACCACATTATTTGATTGATGTTATCATCCATTGCCATAAAATACATGTATGATGCATGACTATAATCACTGAATATGCAGTGTTATAAACTTATGACATGAAATTATCATCAAACTACATCGTATACCTAGATTTAAATTCTAATTGACCATTACCAAGAAATTTAAAGAAGCAAGGGAAACATTCCCCAGATTTAGTCAGTTTTGCCATTTAGTTATATTTGTAATTACAATGATTCAGGACAAAGTACATGTAACACCCATAAATATCACTTAACACGATGAACGTAATTTTTATACAAAGCAGTAGGATGAAGCCGCTACGTATACATTTCAAAGTCCATATTAGAGTATACAGTAACTGAATTTTGAGCTTTAAGGGAAGGCTCATTAATTTACACAAGACAGACAAGAGATAATGAATGAAACTGACGTAATTGTGGTATAGGGGAGGGTAAGGGGGAGTCCCTGTGCCATAGGTATGGTAGGGATGCATACATATCATGCGTGAAGTGACACTCACGACCTATATAGGAATATAGCTCTGATCATTATCTACTGGGGGCATTAGGTTATCTCCTAACACAGGTCTTTAATTAAGACTGAAAAAGATTGTAGAACAAAGTCTTACCATCAATAAGGGCAGTAGCTTAGACGAACCATGCAGAAGTTACCTAAATATCCTTTGAAGGCAGGATTATCACATTCACTATCATAACAAGGTCATGATCAATAGTACAGACCCTCTGAGGATATGACTGTCACATTTATTATCAAGATCAAGAATTTTTATTTTGGTAGTGGGGTACTAATTTCGGAACCGGGTAGTGTTGGGCGGGTACCCGGATAACCCATGCAAACGCTAATTACAACAAGGTCAAGATGAATAATACAACAGTGTAGACCCACTGAGGGTAAAACTAACAACTACTGTAGGTGGCAGCTCCCTTGATAAATGTTGGAATAAACCATAGCAGTAAACTGATCACAGCCCTGGGTCAAAATGAGATTGGGTCAACTACAACCAAGCAGGAATGTTGATAGGTTGTAAAACCTGCCTAGTAGGATGAAAACTGATATTTCAAGTAGACTGGATTGTAGGATGGTGCTTTTTTGGTTATTGGTTAAAAAGAACCATGGTGAGTATGCTCATAGTGAATTGTACAATATTAATTAGTCACAAACCCTTCTCCTTGGGAGTTATTGTACATAAGAAAAACCTTTATGGTCCTTGGACTACTGTTTGGTTCCTTAGATCCAGAGGATAGACCCAGAGGACATAGGATAGTTGGCTAGTAGCCCGGCAGGCTACTGAACGCTTGATGCAAATTTTCATACATATATATTTAGTATAATACTTAAATAAAATTGCTACCTTTGACATTCTTTCCTTTCTTAGAAATTGATGGCTGCGAATAATATAGTCACTATTCACAACTTAACACATAAAAGATAAGTTTCCAAACAAAGGTAATGATAATTCCATTCCACCAATAAATAATTGAATCCATGATTTAAATGTCTCATTACTCGATCCTTTCCATTTTCTACTGATATTTAATTTTGATGTGGCTAGCTCAAAATGTTACACAGTGTTTTTAAAACAGGGAGGTTCTGTTTCAGAAAGAAATGTATTCACAATCAATCACAAAGGAAAGTTTGCAGAACAAATTGAGAAGATGTTATTTCAGTTCATTTATGTTTATATAATTATATGGATAATTACATGGCGACAAATACAATGAACAATGGTTCATCCAGTTCTTGGCAAATCAGATGAAATTTATGTTCAAACCAGACACATGTCTGGTATTTAGTTATTGCCCAAAACATGCTAATAAATTATTTAACACCCAAGTATTCAATACTGTATACATTATTTATCACAGGGTCTGCACCAAAACCAATAGTGATAATCTATGACTCGTTTGTAAGTGCATTTATTTGGTATCATGATAATAAGATTTACCTAGAGTTGTGTTTCAGTTATGAATATTTAATCTATGATGACATAGTACCTTATCTAAATTTGTACAATTTTCTTATTGAAATTACATACTGTACCTTCAATATTGTATATGTGCATGCACTTTAATCATGAACCTTGGGAGAAACCCTTTTAATAATATGTCACATATTGCTATACCCATTATATAAACAAACACAAAGGGCATATAAATGATTGAATAATGAATATAGTATACTCAATTTATGACCATATGGCTGAAAATAAAATGTTTGAAGTGACTAATTTTCTGACTGACTGCTTGACAACTGGTCTGACAGACTGCTTGCCTGTCTGTCTAATTGATTGTCTGTCTAATCGACTTTTATCTTTTATGTCTAGGTCTAAATTCTTGTCCGTCTTTTTGTCTCACTGAATACATGTCTGTCTTTCTGCTTATTGACTGTTTGCCTCACTGAGTGCTTGTCTGGTTTTTTACATTTCCCTAGGACAATATTTGAATGAATGAAAACAGCCCTTTAAAGTACCAGGAAATGAGTGAAATGAAATCTACACGCATAGTATTCTACATATTTTGTGGTTATTCAGTCTTCAAGTACATGTGCAACTCATTTTTGAGGAGGGTCTTCTTTCTGGGTGAAAAAACAGAATGAAAATGGACATACTTGACACTTGTAAATGTATGTTGACATTCAGGCCTACATCTTTGATCATACATCAGGAATTTTTGCTTAAACATTCTTTTATTGAAATGATCTCCATGTGCATGTGTTTGTTACCTTATTTGGTGAACTGAAGGGTTCTACGGTGATGGAATCAACTCCGATGTCCAATATCTTCCCTAGCTGGAATCCATCCTCAACATGAGGTACCCAGACTTTATGGTCACCGTCCATGCTTGCTCTCTACTGCTCCTCACAAGCTGCAATCAAAGTATAAAATATTAACTGCAATTAAAATAAGCATGAAAATAGTAGCAGTTCAAAATTTCTGGCCAGAACCCAAAGAAGGGGGTGAAATAAACAAGGGTTGTAATCATTGGGGGATGGGGTGGACAATTCCCTCACTACAAAAAAACCCTTATTCACTTTTTGTGCCATCGCAACTGATTGATATAGAAAGGGCTCATGTAAGAAACACAATCAGGAGAAATATAGTAAATTGGTCAATAACATTTTAATATCAAATAATATCAACATCATTTTTTTTTGATAAAAGAGATCACTGGGATAAGGTATATATATATACAATAACAGTATGAGTCTCAGTAATCTAACAGTTTGTATTTTATACATCAAGCACTAACACAAACCTGTACTCAGTTAACAGTTTTAACCAGCCTTACCACAAAGGTACATGTACTGTAATTAACAGTAGACTTCCTCATACTCCACAATCCACTTGCATCTCTTGAACATGACATGCATGCAGCTCATTGATTTGATCTATATTTAAATACAAAGCTTACATTCAATCCTATTCATTTTGCTGATGCAGGACCACCAGCTTTGCAATAATTTTCCTTTCCACCAATATTCAGAGGATAATGAGGCAGGAGGCAGGAGTGTAACTGATACCATCCAGCATCAGGAACTGATTATTTAATCTGAACTTACCGCCGGTTACTGGTTAGGGTATTTATGAGTATCTATACTTACCTTGCTCAACATTCAATTAGCATATTCCTCCTTTAGCTAGCTTATTATTAGAAGAAAAAAATGTCACAATTTCTGATCGTGGTTCACTACCCATGTGCAACAATCAGTAATCTTTATGTTTTAAATTGGAAGCATCTGGGGATTCTGGGCGCTCATAAAAACTTCCAAAATATCCTAACACGTGTACGGATCATGAACCAATGAAGCCAGTACATGTATGATTTTCACCACTGACAGCTGTGCAGGACAACTCAAACACAGTGGATTGCATGGGTTTTGAAACCAGAGACCTTGTGATTGCAAAGCGGAACACATACATGTATATCTTAAATCAGTTTGACTGAAAAACTAGTAAATAATTTGGGAATCATCAAGTTAACTTGGTATATATACTGACCTCACTACATGTACGTGGGACCGGTTCCCTGTTTAAATGGATTCTGTGGTTTTAAACCAAAGATCTTCAAACTAAAACGAGGAGATTAAAAATATGAATGTTCTACCACTGTACAATAAGCTCATCTTCAGACTGTGAAATGGTTAACACATCCTACAGTGATAAATATAAAATGTGACCTTAATATGCAGAAATCTAACTCAATGATCATACAACTAGAACAAATTGACCCATTATTTGAAATTATGGTCAACATCTTACAGTACGCTGCACTTGTTTTTATAGTACAATAGATAATCCACACTAAGTGGCCATGAAGAACAGCTTCAAAGTATACACTGCTAGTCTGAGCTATTGACTTTCAGCAGAAAGTCAATAATTACCATATACTGTAGCTCTACTATATTATAGTATATATATATATACAGTACATCTACTATTTGCAATGGCATTAATTACATAAATTTTCAATTGAAGTATTATT
>JAODAF010030583.1:0-11924 GCA_027574765.1 Molpadia intermedia
TTAGCAGTAAGCTTTTAATAAATTTAGTATTCCTGTTTTGTCAACTATGAGTCCTGTGTCTCTTTTGCTACTCTTATATATATATAATGCCTTTCAAAATTAAATAATATACTTGTGGGCCACAATCGATGCAAGGGCGGTTCAAGAAATGGTCAATAACAAAATTCTGCAAAGTCACCGACTAAAATATCGAGCCAATTCGGTGTAAGAAGTATAGGTATGTGGTAAAGTGAAACATTTATGGCGGCCCGCAACATGTGCAGTGCTGAATGTCGATGTTGGCCGCCCTGATTTGGGGCGGATTGTCAAGGATAACAACAATCGCCGTTACACTGAACTCTGCTCTGCAACAAGCTCCGGTACATACCACCCCATTACGATCGCATTTAGTAGAAGTCGGAATATTCGTAGACTGTGTGAGAAAAATAAAAAAGTAAGGACTTTTATTGAGTATCCTGCTGTCTCTTATCTCCATCATCTCCAATCACCAAGCTATAAGTGCCATGTAGTAATATTAGAGCGACTATAATTTTTCAAAGGTAATTTATCATCTTCGGGCCCTTCTTTTAACCGAACGTAGCGTACCTACTCCCACTTTATTTAATACTTTTTATATCAAAATTCAGAATGAATGACATGGCTTTCTCATCCGACTGTTATCTAAATTCTTGTTTTAAACAGGGTTCTCTCTCTTGACAGTTATTCTGATGATATTTGCAGACAGTCGTGACCTACGTGACCAGATCACCGAAGAAATTGTAGCATTCTTTTATACTTGTGAAGTGTATATTATGTATCCTACGTACATGGATATAAGGGTAAAAAATATGTATAATTGCAGGGTGCACCAACCATTCATAATGTTCATGCATATTCATGACAAATCTTAACTATGTAATCATTGTAAAACTTAAATTGACCAATCAGCGCACGTGAATATGCGTCATAATATTTGCTCATGTTTATTGTGCAACCTCCGCATCTGCACAATGATAATTAAATGTGGCTCGTTAACTAAACGTGTTCTCATTCCTTCATCTTTAGCATGATGGAGTTGAAATTTGGTGCAGTTCAATTATTTTGGGGTGTTTTGACTTTCGTTGATTTAAGTGTTTTTAAAGTCATTTCTAGTGGATCGCATTATTGAAAATCACTAAAAATTGCTACTTCTCTCTCAATTATTGATGGATATGTCTGGATTTTTTTTATTTTTTAAGGCCGGGATTTTTATGTTTTTTGTCAAAAAGGATCAGCAGGTTTATAACAATTACGTATGTGTTGGTATTTCAACCAGGTAATTTCTAAAAAGAAGAATAGCTCATGATAACAAAATAATATCAGCTCTGAATACTTCTTACTTCATATAGGCTATCACTTTAAGTTCCTAGATGATTCTATGGTCAAAGAGTTTTTGTGTTTTAACTAGTGCTCTCTCTCTGTAGCAAAGTTTGCAAACTACTTGGTTTCAAAATATCGATTTCCCACTTATGATCACTTCATTTGATGATATCGGTAATGATTTGCTGTTATCCTCAAGTAAGTGTTGATATCAGCAATTATTTGATGATAGGCCTATCAGCAGATGAATTGTTGATATCAACAATTTAATTAATGACATCAGTAAAGGAAATAGTGATATAATCATATCGACAAATAATTTGCTGATATGAATAATTCAATCAAACACATGTTCATTTGAAGATATCACCAAATGATTTACTGCTATCACCAAGTTCACCAACTTATTTTGATGATATCAACAATTTATTTGATGATATCAACAATTTATTTGCTGATATCAATCATGTTCAACATTGGTGATATCACTAATTAATTTTGATGATATCAGCAAATTATTTGTTGATATCAACAATTCAAGCAATTTTATCGCTGGTGTTTACGTCTAGCGCCATTGAAAGATTTTTAACGGAAACAATGATTATCAGAAAAGTAGCAATGACTTATTCATACTAGACGCAACTTACAAAGAGTTGCTTCTGTTATAAACGAAGAATAATATCTCTTAACTGTCGGTAATGTCAGGCGTATTCTATTCAACATAAAATATCGGCACAGAGTACATACTGAACAAACATCGTTAATGTTCTGATCACAATACGTGATTGGAAGGTTGACTAAAACCCTGGTATTGAAACTTGGCGACCCTTCATTGGCGGATGTTGTGGTGTGGACGGAGTCAAATGGGACACATCCTCCCTTTTAAGAAATTTGTGTATGATTAAAGGTGCTTAGACACAAAATAGTGTTATATTCTGCAACTTTGGGAATAATACAACCCCACCCCCACGGGATTCGATCGCAGTTTCACGTTCTTTTCTATACGCTCACATTTGCATTTTTAATATATTGCTTTATGCAACATCAATATAGCATCTTTTCGCACCGCCGCGGCCTCAATGCTCTATATAGCGGCAAATTACATGCAGAACTTTCGGAGAGTTTGCCCCTGGACTCTCACCAGGACCTTCCTCTGGACCCTGCCAGGGACAAGTTCACCCTGGACCCATGCGTGTGCATTCGTCACGAAATCGCTTCCCTGGTATCGTCACTTTCAAAACACTATATACGGTGCCATTGCTTTGCCATAGCCTACTCCTATTAGTTAATAGTTAAGCTAGTTCGTAAATTCAGTAAGGAGCTGAATTGTACAATGGGTCAACGGTGATCACAATAAAGTAAGGGGGCGGTAGGTCAAAATGCATCATCTGATGCCGCTTGGCTTAATTTGCACAGAATAATAGAAAATATCTTTTTTAAGATTTTTTGGGCGGGAACAGAAGTTATCGTTGATTCTTAAAATCAGATTTTGATACGTTTTGTTTTTCCCGGTTTTAGATTAAAAATTCCGGTAAAAATTATGACATTTGTTAATTCTCTTCCATCTAGCCATCTTTTTACGGTGTTGTTGTATCTAAAATCGAACTAACTGCAAATAAGTCGAAGTAATTTGACGGTTCCGTTAACTAGCTTGAATGCGCCACTTTTTATAAACTCCTTATGCCATTGGGTAGTAAACTCGTGATTGGTGTCATTGATATCACTCGGATAAAGTCGACAAGCTCGTTCACGCCCCAACCCACAATAACACCTTAGCTATACCAGGGCCTGTGTAATATACACAGTGTAATATTATTAACCACTGCCATCACATAACCAAATAACGGACTTCGTATTATACAATAATAGCGGTGTAAATAAATACCGAAATGTAAAAGGGCGTCACGTATGATGTGTTGATATGTAGGAACTGATGATATCATCAAATTAATTGGTGATATCAGCAAATAAATGGCTTTTATTAAAATTCGGATATATGGTTAATTGAGTTGCTGATATCATTAAATGTATTGGTGATATCAACACATAAATTTGCTGATATCACTATATATAAATTGGTGTTATCAGCTAAAAAGTATTGATATCAACAATACCAACATATCACTACTTCCTTTGCTGATACCATTAATTTAATTGTTGATATCAACAATTCATTTGCTGATATCATCAAATAATTGTTGATATCACATTTTATTTGATGATATCAGCCAATAATTACATTTATGCATGGTACATTAAAACATGGTACATTGATGCATGATACATTGATGCATAGTAAATTGATGAATGGTACATTGATGCATGGTAAATTGATGCATGGTACATTGATAAAATTTATTCATTTTATTTCAAATTGCAATGTTTTGAATGATACAGTACTTACTGCAACTTGAGCCATCATACCATTTGTTGACGTAAAAGTGAATAATACAGCGCCACTCTCGCCTACACAGGCAAGTTGACCGGAATTGACATTTCTCTTAGTAATACTTCGTCGCCTCGGTTGACTTCGAGGTCTAAATAAATAATAAAAAAGTACTACATTTGAAGATAAGAAACAGCTCACAGAAAGCAAGCAAACTGCATCATACGATGAAATAATATTTACCACTCCCAGAGAATAATACCCCAAAATAACACTTAATAAATATGTTTAATGGCAGTGGTGGGTAAATTAAGCGAAGCTTATATGATGAACGTATAGGGTGAAAGGCTCAATAAGAATGTATCAACCTGTAATTGTAAATTTTGTGTGAAGTGAGTTTGGTATTCTTGAACCTATATAGTAGTCTTGACATCAAGATGATATAATTTTTTTTTCTAATTTGTATGTACTTGCCTCTGTGAGCCAATTATCCAAAAATTTAGAACACTATATGCAGATGTGATGGATGTATATGTTAATATATATATATATAATGAATGGATGAATGATGGCTATATCGACAATGACAAGTACAATGAAAGGAATTGATTTATTTTGCAGATTTTAGTCGATATATATATATATATATATACGTGACAAACTAAATAAGATTAACTTACTGTATTTTTGTAACCGCGCCTAATATCAGACAATTATATCTTCATACCTATGCATATCTGTTTATATATTTCACTACAGGTCCTTCCGTATCGGTAGGAATCGAAATGGAATTAGCATCTATCAACAGTATCTCAGAAGTCAAAATGGTAATAAACCGATTATTTTCCCGCAAATTAAGAAACTATAGCAACACTTTTCTAATGCACCGGGTACTTATGCGTTCATAATTGCCGCCTATAGCTTTACATCTAAAATGGTCGCCTTAAGATCCACAGGACGATAGCAGTCGTGCTTAACATTACTGGGTTTAAGTTACTTTACTCCAAAGGGAAATAATGACGCGTATCAAACTCAGCATTTTATCTTAAAGTAATAATTATAGTATTAAAGCTTTCTACCAAACTACCAAACAAGTAATCAAATTAACCGTCAAAAACATGGGGTCTATTCGACAATTTCTCTTTATTCAAGTGTATTTTTCTCATCTTTGTTTACGAAATCTCTGCTAGTGCTCCATTAAGTGAGCAACTAGGCTAAAAAATCGAAACGAGATGTAAATCAATTTTGACCGTCGCTTTTAAATAAAAGTGATGTTTGAAATGTGATTCTGCGAAAATAAATCGGTAAGAAATGCACCCCGTATCGATTTTATGTAAGCTTATTTACAACAACTTGCATACCATTGTATCCATATCTCTGTCGTAGCTCGCATGTAGCCTAATGATGATATGTAAAACTATTATGTCCAAGCTCTCGGATGGTTGTATGGTGCATGGTTGATAAATTGCGAAAGTTTCCGTTCATCCAAAGAAAAATAAATCATATCACCGACATTCGACATTGTACCTTAATCACCCTTACGAGAATTTTTGATATCGGAACTCCGTCTATGGAGCGTATCGTACAAATGGTCACCGCATACATCTTTGAAAGTCTCATCGACGTGCTTAGCAAATGAAATACAATACCTTAATTGAAAGTGTAGTTTTACATAAACGACATTGGGCCTCATGCATCAATTGATGGACATGCATCTAGGCTGGAATAAGCAATGAGATCATTTAGAACAGCTAAGACATATAGTAGTTAAGCTACACATTTCATCGATTAAATATCTCCGTAGGCAAGATATGTAGCCTAGGTGGAAATTATTGAAGCAAGATATATACCACCTGTGTAAATGTTAAGGCTTACTTCATAGATCACATTAAATGATGAGATCTACACAATAAACTACATGTGAATATCTACCTTCAGATACAGCTTATTGATATATACCCAATCATTTCAAAAGAAATTGATTATGAAAATAGTTAGCAACAGTGTGTTATCAATGCAAACACCACGAAAACATGACTATTAGATAACCAGAGAAACAGTGGACCTTCATTACCTGGCAGACATAACATTAAACAATATCAGTATGTGAAGTTCGGTCAATGTTATGTGACCAAAATGTGAAGAATAGAAAAGTCAGATTGAAAACTGCTGTGGCTAGATATAACAGACAGTGCATCATCGTTGGGTGCTAGGCATACCATAGGACAATATCAATGTAGAGTTCGGTCATGGTTGTGTGACCCCAAAATAAACTTAAAGAATATACCAATAGAAAACTCTCAGTGGTCACTATAATCAATTTAGAACTATTTCTCTCTCTTCTATATATCTTGTATTAGGAATATACAATTTCCATGTACCTGCGACAACACTGGAGGGATGAGCGACTTTCATATGACGACAGTTTCGGCAATGTTTCCGTCGATGGCAGATTGGCCGATCGTATCTGGGTTCCCGACACCTATATTGTCAACGACAAGCTGTCTTTTGTACATGACGTCACAGTTAAAAATAGACTGCTGCGTTTTCATCACGATGGTTCAATAATGTATGGCATGAGGTATAATATATTCTACATTTTATAATTTAAAAAAATATATATATTTTACATATTCAATTCAATTTTTTTAAATAGTTGAATGTTGCTTAATATTTGCTATATAGTTAATACTTTTCAGTCAAAAACAATTATTTGTCAATAAAAACGCCTTTTGGAAGACATGTAAGAAGTAAATATCATATATATAGAGAATGCATGTTAGTCTGAATACTTAGATCTCGGTGAAATAGATCATCAAGGAAAATACATTACATCATAGCGACAACAATTTACAAATATATAATTCTTTTCATTCCATTGTGTGTCAATTGTGTGTCATTGTCGGTATAGTCATCATTCAGTCATTCCTTACTTTGTTGCGACTTGTACAGTCAGTTGATGACATTTTTGGGAGTTTGTAGTTGCGTAAGCTAGATCTAGTTCCATGCTGTAATATCTGTCAATCAATATCAAAGCATTATTTCTCTTGTTTCTTTTTAATAGCGACAAAACAATGCAAATAAATCAACTTCTTTCCTTATATACATACATACATACCTACATACATACATACAGCCAATATGAAACAATACACAATTATCAATTAACAAAGCATGCATTGCATCCATACTGTTCATACCAAGTGTGCTCCATTATTAATATGCCATGGCATAGTATAAAGTCTACGTATGGATCTAGTGTGATTATAGATCTACTCTTGTACCGTAATACCTAGCCGAAGGGCGAATTTTATAGTTATTAGTATTCCTGAACTTATTATATATCACATATTCCAAGTGTAGGCGGTGTCATATAATTGAAGTAGGTGACCTTCTCTAAACAAATCTATGTATTTCAGTGAAATCGTAAAACTTGTTCAGTAATTTTTCAGTGAAATATTTGTCGCGGATAGAAGAACCGGCAGCTTTTGCTTACTTATATTATTTTCATATATATATGCTGATGCTGACATTTTAGAGTAGCGTCGCCAGACCCAGCGTTTACCGTCTTTACTAGCATATACGCGCTTCTCGTACCAAAAAACAAATATCGGTCATATGTTGTCAAAATCGTCGAGTCAGGACCGGGCTTTTTGCCGACTTAAACTATATTGATCTTATATTATTTGCTATTAGACACCGACAACTTTTAATTCGCGCGCATATTCTCATCTCTTATGTTCTCATTGATCACTTCCACTTTTTTTGAAAATTAAACAATTGACTACCAGATTCGGATTAGGCCTTTATCGACTTTATTATCAAACAGTTTGATACAAGGCTTCTGAAAACGCTTCTATTCTATATGCGATTTTGCCGCAAACTAAAAATCCATTTACTACCGGGTATAATATTAGAATTATGATACACCACCCTTGTTGTATTATGTTGCAATAAGCACATTTACTGCCTGAAAGTATAGACTAGCATCGACAGACCAAGAATACCGACCTCATCCTTTCTATCTTACTTCCTTATCATAATATTGATAGAGCCCCGAGAAACCAAAAAAATTGCGCGCTTCTCGTGTTTAGTCCATAGCCTATCCTCAATATTATCACACTTTTGCCCACTTTATTTAAACTTTAGTGACATTGTATGATTTGTTATTATATACCGGAACTTTTCGGAGCGCTTCGTGTACAGCTCACTAGATGGTCGTAAATGGGTTCATTATATTCTGGATCCCTTGGCAATATCACATGGTAGGCTAGATATCTCACTATGCAAGGATATCTGGTACCAGGGGATTAACCATGGGGAACCATGGGAGCCCCTTCCTAAATTGTATGTCATATACATGATGATATGCATGATAGGCCTGCACTCGTCACCCGAATGTATATCATTTCCCTTTAAGTTATATATAGGAAAATGTATAAACTAAATTTATATGGACATCATTGATATTCGTCAATTCTCACATGTAACAGGAACACTTAACGTAACATAATTATTATCATCGACATAATGCATCGACTTCTAACGTCCAGTCTCAAACACTGTTTAAAATAAGGGAACTTTATATATTCCCGTCTTATTGTTTAGGAGAGTCATTATTCAAATATATTCCAATAAGAGGCAAACCACGTATTTGTCTTTATAAATTCAATACTTTTGAAATGTCACGATTTTAAGTAGTAGTGCATTTTGGATAGTGTCTTCCCTGTAAAATATTTTATATATATTCTACTAAACGTTTCTTCTTAAAAGTATTCCTAATAAATATACGAGTTCTTAATGTTTTAGAAGGTATGAAAATATCTACCGACATTTGATCAATTTACCAGAAGTACAACAGCAGGTCATCCTTAAGTATATCTCTATGTTTAACAAAAACATATCACATTTCAATAGCACATCGATAGAAAACTACCATGGTTCAAATTAATCAACTTTCTTCGTCGAACATTAGTAAGATTATGATCCAGTCCAATCTGGTACTTCTTCATGTGTGGTAACGATATAATCAAATATGACGTATTTAAAGGGATTTTCTTGAGTTAGTCGCGTGAGCTTCGGTATCACTGAAAACGTATAACGTTCATACATAGAGGACAAGAGATAAATAATACATCTGGTATGATATCCATAGACCACGAAGTACTCAATAATTCGATATGTCGTCCATAATACCAAAGAAGACCCCAAAATGTCATGTGTTGTTCATAGAATGATTGCCCAATAATATAATTTGATGTCCATAGACCAAAGAGTAGGCCTATCAAATAAATAGTGTATGGTATTCATATACCAACGGGTACCCAATGAAATAATCGGATATAATCTCCATATATCAAAGAACACCAATACATCTCATATAATGTCCATAGACCAATGATTATCTAATATAGCCTATATGATATCTATCGAGGACTAACACATATGGTATGATGTTTATAGACCAATGAGTACCCAATAATCTGCTATGCTTCAAAATGACATTTTTTCCACTATAGTTATAATATAAATACAATTAAAAAAACGCATAAAGTGTTTGATCTACTAGGTAGTATCATCCAAGAATAATTAAATAAGTTTTGCGAAAACATACACATTTGGAAATAACACCTAATTTATAAGCTCATAATGCAAAATTTTAACAATTTCGACCAATAGGCCGCAGACCATGTGATGCATACTATTTTAAAGGTAGAATATAATATTACATGAGATAATGGAAAATCTAGCACACCGCATGGCTATATTGCAAATACTAGCCTTTTAGACTCTCATATACATGACCTTATCAAAACAAACCCCCAAACGCTGCATGATGACCTCATATAAATATCATATTAAGAAGAAAAAAATCCTGCTCGTTGATCTAAATTTAATTAAAATAATCGATTAAAGCTGTCAAGGGTGCATACACGATTGATTGGTAGCCTGCAGACGTTATCAATATTATTATGAAAAATACGCTTTGAAATTAATTTTTAAAAGCAGCTAATTGAGTTTGAGAAAATAATCCCTTCAATTTACGACTCATCAAAAGAGTACACAGCAGTATTATGTACATCGTACAACGTTAACATATAGTCATGCAGTTGAACGTGTGCCATATTTGCACCAAGCCATCAAATCACACGCGGGCATGTATGGGGGTCAATTATTTTAACGTTGTGTAAACTCAATTTGCAATGCAGTTGATAATTTTTAAATATACATTTACCTCCTCACAACACTCTACTCTACATAATATTACAACCAGTCAGTTCGATCATCATTACATATTTCTATTGGATTTAAGTTTCATGTAATTACCATTATTGTTATAATTACTATTCTGCCGTGCGGGTGCGGTTGTGTATTGTGTATTAGCAGGATTTCTCGTAATGTTATGGATTGATTTGGACCAAGCTATATACCGTACTTGAATATATTGAGTTTGTGGCAAATACAAACATACAATATCTTTGGGTCGATTTAGGGCAGGTTTTCATGCTTTGGGGCATATGAGGTACTGCGTAATGTTTAGAATCGAGAATCTGTCGCGCAGCGTGCCGAAATGACCAGCTATCGTACCAAGATATATGATACTAATATAAGATTACAAAGTTTTAATTGGCAAAAGTCCGGTCTTTACTATGTTAGTATATTTTTTCATTCTGTGTATTTGTCGAGTGAATGGGAAATTTCCCAAATCTGAGAAAAAAGTGGGGTTAAATATTTGGAACGCAAATAATACATTTATTTATTTTACTGTTGCTAGTAGAAGTGAATAATTAATCCACATTATTTAATTTAAAGCAATCAATATTAACCCCGTCTTTCTTTTATAGATTGACAACCGTGGCGGCGTGTATGATGGACCTGCGCAATTACCCAATGGACGAACAGAACTGTACCCTAGAAATTGAAAGTTGTAAGTAGACTATTTACGCAGGCCTACATGACACTGTTTGTAACTATATCTAAATAGTGTACTCTAACAAATATCACAACACTAAACGGTAATGTAAAGCGTAGCACGCAATGGCAAAACTTCAAATCATCAACTAGTACCATAAAAAGTGGCTTGGCTATACGTGTGACAGTACCTTTAATGTCCATATGTCGTCATTTTACGGATTCTGCTGCGGAAGCTCGATATGTGCTACATAATTGTATTCAGTATTCAGTAAATGTGATTCAGTTAAGTATTTTCTGTCACGTGCGCTTTACCAGTATCGAGCAGTCTTGACAGCGTAAAACTACATCGACGGTCGGCCGGAAATCTCGAAATAGCATGACACAACGCGGGACATTTCCTAATCGGCCTGCTAATAACCAGACAACTCCTTTAGTTTCGAGCTTTGCGTGAACGTGTAAAGACGTGTATGCCACTACTACAATGTTGTTATTACATTTAGGCCTATGTGTGTTATTCACAATGGGGATATAAATGCATCACATACGTGTCACTTTGTGTATAGGAATACACGTCTAGATTAGACCATTACCTTTGAATTCTTATTAGTGCTTATTTAACGGGATTATCATGTCCCCCAATTGCCATTAAATGCCATTAAATGTGACAGAAAAGGTAACTTTAGGTAACATTGAAAGCAAACACCCCTCACGTCACGCAACATTCATCGTGTTCTTCAACTTGCTTACATCACTAAACTAAACTCGCAATTTATGTTTTAGAACATTTTTGTGGAAAAATAATTAATATCCGATAATATGCTTTATTCTCAGACGGTTACACCACAGACGACATCACATTCACGTGGCATTATGGATCAGACTCTATAGAGGGCGTCGATAATATAGAGATGCCCCAGTTTGGCCTGGTTGGATATGAACTGCGCGCAAGAAATATTTCATTCGGAGCTGGTAAAATTACTTAATAAGGCAGGATTACAGCCACCCCTCCACACAAAGAAAGGGATAGTCCTTGATTTATGCAGTGCCTGCATTGTATGTGCCTGTTATATGTATAGACATGATAGATGTTCCCCTGTTGTGCTTGTTTCACAAGTCATACATACATACATATATATACACCCCCCAATAATTTGGTCGCCGTCGGCAAATTGTTTGCCCGTCGGCAAATTGAAGCCCCGTGGGTAACACAGAGGAAAAGGAGAGAGGGGAAGAAGGGGAAAGGGAAGAAGAGAAAGGGGAAACGGGGAAGGGGATGAGAAAGGGG
>JAODAF010030694.1:0-11921 GCA_027574765.1 Molpadia intermedia
TGGATTATCGGTCACCCATGGGTACCTCATCATGGGTTACCCCCTGTGACCGGACAAATCATGATGAAAAACATTACCATGGCACCTGTTGCTATGGTAACTGGTGAGACCAAAATAGTGTGTAACAACCAATTGACTACAATATCTCATATGAGATACAAATGGTTTACTGTTCCAGAAAATAACAAAAGTAAGTATTTTTTGAATATTACTTTTACTATCACTTAGCAAGATATGGACTGTTCACCGATGTAGACACACACTGTCATAGCATTGCAATGGGTGTCAGTAAACTTGCATAACTTTCTGAGACTTGTTGAAAGCTTGTTCTGACAACGGAATGTATTGAACTTTCACTATCGTGAATAGAGGGCGGTACACACAAACTCAGTAGCCTACTGAAAACATAAACTTCGAGTGTGTCCACAAAACTCAACCTGTTGCACTCACTTGCACACATCTTGTCGTGCTTCGCGCATATCATTTCTCTGTTTTTTTTATTCTTTTCGCTCTTTATATTAATTCAAATCAGGTTTATATCAAGTAATTTATAATCTCTTAACGTTCTCCTTTTCGGATTCTCCCACACCCCTCCTAATGTAGTAACAACCAGGGCCATATAGCGAATCTTTCCGGGGCAGTTGGAATATTCACAAAATAAACAATAATGAGAATCGAAGAACGTTGATTTTACCGATTTAAACTTAATCTTATTCATTATTCGAAAATCTTCGAATCGGGCGGCAAATTAAATTACTGTCTATAGGCCCGTACGCAGGCGGATGCGACGAGTGCGTTTCTGGTTTATTTATTTCGCGTTTAACTTTCTTCTTTATTTGACAGTAATTAGTCAATTATTCGCTTTGTATGTTTTTGCGGTAATGCCCGCCTATATTTATTAGACCTACAAACACACACATACACATGCTGGTAATAATTTAACAAATCTTATAGACTATAGACAGCGCAAAAGGACTGTTTATTTGCCAGTTTACAAGTCTTGATAATAGACCTGGAATACCAAAATAAATCGGCGCGCCGCTCCTCGCGTCTGTTCATCGATTTTTTTTCGGCCCCACGTGTTGAAATATCATAAAGGTTTATATTCTTTTTTATAGATACCAGTACTACAATGTTCCAGACTGTGTTAACATTACAAGAACATCATGTTGGCTGGTGCCACGTTTCCCAGGCAGTAAGAATGTTAATTCCTTTGAGAATTTCTACGTCGCCTTTCTTTCAAATACTAGAACGGACGTTGGAGGAAAATCAGTGCAAAAAGCTTTTTTCTATAAATACATTGGTATGATTCATATATCTTTTGTCTTTGTTTTACTAATTTAACGTATATTAATTAAGGATATTTTGTCTCAATACGGTTTAATTTGTAAAATGACAGACAATGACTATGGGCCACATGAGTGGCGATTGTGAAGGAGGGAGACATGTCTCCATATATTTCCCCGGGTTAATTGTCCATATTTATATATAATATATTATATACGATATGATATAAAAAATCATTAATGAAGGATGGCCATATCGACATTGACAAAAGTAATTGCGCCATCGTCTGAACTTATTTGATATTGATATCCTTTTGCACACTCCTTATCGCTTTTGTTTCTTGTGGGACTAGTACACCCCACATTGGACCCTTACTATTTGAATTGTGTTTTTCTATTTATATAGATATCTCAGCACCCATCGTGCAGGAGAATTATACAGTAAGAACCAGTCGTAGCATTTCTGAGGATTCGTGGGCCAGAGACACCATTTAAACTGAATGGACGAGCACTACACATAGGAGACGATGACCTTGCTCCTGGTCTCAGGTTACCAGATGTCGAATTTACGTCTTCCTTGCACAACCTCAATGATCCTAGTGACGTAGTAAGTGATGCATGTTCGTCTTTAAATCTATTTAAATACATGAATAAAGGTTTAAAATTGGCATATGACACGAGTAAACAAACAAGCATCTGCTCTGAGTTTCGAATCAAAGTAGACATCTTAAAGTAACGGTGGTGTCGTCCGCCATCTTTCACCAGTTGCTCGGTGCTGATATCAAGAATATTGATTATTAATATATATTATTCTGACTTAATATTTTGTAGATCCAAACACTAGGGTGGACGGACCAGTCAACGTGTATATATAAACAATTGCACCCTCTTACCAGATACGCCATCACACTCAGAAGCAGGCTCGGTACAAAGGAAAGCAAAGATGTCAAAACATACGAGTACTATACCTTACAAGAAGGTAACAGTATATCAAATATGTAGCGTAACCAACTTACACTGTAGGCCTATACTTATAATGTTTTTTTTTTTATTTCTTTATAGTGGATATAGCTTTCCTGTAATTGATATTTTGATTATGTAGGATAAATACGATTATGTCTTATATTTACTTATTTAAAACATATTATACTACGTAAGTATACATTATATATACCACTATCTTGTTTCTATCAGAACCTAACTTCGGTCCGAATGTGACTGATCACGTGATTATCCGACGTAACTGTGACTACCGAGATATACGTGTCTCATGGATGGTGAGCAGCATTTTATCTTTAACGCTTTAATGTTTGTGACAAATGAAAATATATTTCTTAGTCATTTCATGTGGCAGATTTGATTGATAGTACTTGGTGAGTTCGTTGAACAATAAGTATTTTTTGTAGCGAATTGAAGTGACGCGACTTCAAAACGGTATGAAGTAAATTCATGTCATAAGTATGTAGCACACAAATGACTTCAATGTCAGATAGTGGAATGTTCCGTAAGAGTTTAAATTCCAACCAAAAAGTATTTAGCCTACTTGTGTATTTTGTATGAACTTTTGGAAATAACACCATAAACATCATTTAATACATATTTTGCATATATGAATATTAATGGATTTCAAAAGCACTTTTCTTCCATAGTACGACAAAGATAGCGTCCATGCATGTTCATACTTATGTAATATTTTAATTGTCTTTGTTATTAGCCAATACAGGAGAGAAAAGCACAAAGGGATAATGTGGGCATTACGCACTACATAGTAACTTGTACTGATATCAAATTCAACAAAACAACAAATATTACCGTACCAGTCGGTAACCATTCAGCAGTTATAACTAATGTACGCCGCTGGGGAGTGCACGAAATAGTGGTGACATCGGTAAATAGCCGTGGTAGCAAAGGAGGAAGTGACTACGTTATCGCCGAGGATGACCTAATGAAAGGTGAAGTAACAGTAAATTTAATATTTACCTTTGAAAATGATTTAATTTCTAGATGGGTGGAATTATGTGGTAATTGTTTGGGCAAAGCTAATATTTATATATAATCTGAAGGTAAAGGTATAACTATGTTGAACCAAAAGGCAACGAATATCGTTTATATAATCAATGAAAACGAGGTCATCTGTAAATTAGCATTAATATACATACAGCGTATATTTTTTATGTATAATGAACAAAATTACAGTGTTTGTAAAATTCTTTCTTAATACCTACCGTAGCCTATATGTAATTAAATAAATGTAATGGAACTAAGCTCTATGCAATACAAAGAACGTGTCACCTGGGGGTATTTGGGTTTTAAATTAGTGACCGCTAATTATTACACTCAATTCAAGCACGTTAATACTTTGTCGAACCGTTTGCTTATAGGCAAAATATTCATTGCTACACATTAATAATAATGATTTTTATTATTATTATTATTTAGCACTGTAAGCCGAATGCACGCTCCTCGTGGATGATTGTTAGATAGTGGTTATTTGTCATATGTGAACATACAACTAAATAACAGCAGTTGTTTAAATTTTAACAACTTGTTTAAATTGTTTTAACAAGTGCTGTTTAACGGGTGAACAGAACTAAACAACCCAATTTTTTAAACAGCGTTTTCTCTGTGTAGTTCCAGCAATATTACGTTACATTAAGTAATGCTTAATTGATATATGTATTTTATTTAGATACATACGAAGTAAAGGCAGACAGCATGGAGATTTTAAAAGAAGGAATCCTCAAGTGGAAGTTATCTTGGAGGCCGCCAAATAATCATGAGCAGTGCATTATGGGATATAAAGTTGTTACCTATATCAATGGAGCTCCAGAACAACTCATTACATTAGATGGATACAAGGCTTCATCAGCTGAACTTTTTTTCCAGCAAGTTGGACGATATTACGTGTATATCAGTCCAATAGTGAATGACAGCATGGAGACTAATGTTACTACTGTTAAAGAGTACATCGTCATGGGTAAGAGATTACATTTAACCAGTCATGAGTTATTAATGTGGGGATCCGATACGTCAATTAAACATCTGATATAAATTGAAGTTAAATAGCAAAGAGGTGCATCACCTCCTTCGGGTTGTGAACTTTGAAAGTCTTACTAGCAAATTATCGCTATTCCTACAGTTTCCTTAGGTGTACTATTAACAAACTCAAGATTATGTAGGTACAACTTATTAAAAAAACGATTTGACGAGAGCGATACCGCACAATTCAGGTCAGGATATATAGATCATGTCACAATCTCTATTTACAAACTTACTATAAATGGAACACTATAGACACATTTTAATTTCATGGTCATAGCTAACCATTGACAAATTACATATTATTTAATGTGGTTTGCCGTAATATAATATAATAACCCGTATCATATAAGTTATATTTAAGTACTTGAAAGGTATGCCAGAATAATTTGAGAGTATTTTTTCTGTTATTTTGGTTCATAGAGATATCAATACAATTATTTCATATTTGATAATAGTTTGCTGCTCAGAATTCCCCAGCTTTTATTGATACTCCGTATTCCGGCCAGAACATGTTGTCAAATGTTAAATACAAAGATTACATTTTCTTGATCGGCGTGCATTTATTGTAATAATTTTAGATCGAAAACTACATCGGTGGCTGATTCTATCTTCGGTTGTTTTTCTTAACTGTGTTCTACTGACGGCTGTAATTATAATGACGAGGAAGGTTCTGTGTGACACGTCCTTATTACCAGATATATCGAAAAGCAACTCGATGGTAAGCCCATTTTTTTATTTTTAAATTTCGCGGATTTCATATTTTCCAATCTAAATTAGGAATAGACATTGCCATTTTACAACAATATTACTGTATACAACATTAATGATAATCTATAGCAACGGGGGAATATGTCCGTTTTCCTTTCATGAACTGCGCATGCATGCATGCACAATATTATCACGTGTGTTCTATTTTTTGCAATTTCAGCGCTTGTTTTTCAACAACGGCGTATTCGTTACCTCACTGAAATCACCTCCACCCAGTAATGGAAATATTCCATTCGCCAAATCGTGGTTCCCTGTTATTCTCTGAAACCTCCTCCACGTCGGTTTGTAATAACGAGATGGATGATGCGCTTCAACCCAAATCGACTCCGCCACCTGCACCAACGTCGCCAACCATCTACGATCGAAGTCCTAGAGATCAAATACAAGGGAAAGCAGAAGATAATCTTGTATCAGAGACAGAGGAGACATATCCCAACCTAGAAGTGACATCAACGAAATTGGCTAAATGGAGTGAGGGAATATTAGAAGATCAGTCGACGATGCTATCAATCAAGAGCGATAAAACTTTTACCCCTGGCGAATATGTTGCACACACATTCAAAGTGAAACCTGTGTTGAGTGTATACATCCCTAAAACCAACACTGACGAGTTTGGTACAAAATCCGGTGTTGACTCTGGTGATTCCCTTTCTGATTACCTCCCGCCGTCACCTTTCTCTGATACAGAGCCGTACATGAAGGCTGAATTTGCGAGACGACCCGACCGATCCCAATTCACAAGTGTCTCATCAGATCCTGGCGACGAGTCCATGACATACAAACGACTGGACTCGAGTCTAGTGCAGCTGGAACCAAGACTGAATGGGTACATTGCAATGAGCCACGAGTCACCCGTGGATCTCACTATTCCGGCTGCAGATATCTAATCTTAAATCCATACAATTTTCACACAATGTGTACTTTGATTCATGCTCTTCAATATCAAACTATTAAAAGGGATCACGATCTTTGCTAACCGGCACTAAAATTCATCTAAAATAAGTATTTTAGGCACTTTTCCCGACGGCAACATTAGGCGGATGAATATTAGTCTAATGGTGTTGTGCTGTAGGAAGCACACCACCATTAGACTAATATAATTAGGAAAAGTGCCTAAAATACTTATTTTTTAGAGCCGGTTAGCAGAGATCGTTTTATTATAATTTGATGTTGAAGAATATGAATCAAAGTACATGTGTTGTGAAAATTGTGTGGATTTAACATGTTTTAGACCATTTTAGGAATTACTCCGTCAGAGCAGTTCTTAGGGGTAGGGTGTACCTTCCTAAACATCAACCTCTCCTAGTAAAAAATCTGATCGGTCATGCTATGCTAATTTGTAGGTTCCATAAAGATATAGCTTGTCAGCTTTCAAATGAGGCGTACCATGAACAAACTGTAAACTTCTACCATTCTGTTTCCGCCATTTGAAATAACGAATTTAGTGTGTAAGTCAATGGAGAAATTAATGGTGGTGTGCTCACTGTACATATAGTGTGTAGCTTTTTTTTACTGACCAACCTACTAATAACGTTGTTAACTAACGTAGTACTATAGGATTGATTTTAATTACAAACAAGACACCAAAGACATAAACCAACATCCTGGAATGAAGATATTCCAGCCATGATGATGATCCAAAGGTATGGATGAGTAGCTGGCCTAGGCATAGTGTTAGGCTAACGTTAGCCTAATGTAGGCTAGGCCTATGTTACTATTATTAGAGTATGCCCAATATACGAGAATAGAGAGTAGGGTCTGAGAATAGGGTCCCTTTAAGTATATAAAAATATAAAAAATATTTTAAAATATCTATAAAAAAATTAACAAAAAAGATAAACAAAAATAACGTTAAAAATGGCGCCTAATTTGCATATTTTCATAATTAGCTTAATTGTTTTCATTTTTTATTGTTCATTTTTTGGAATCCTCAATTTATTTCCATTCCATTGATATGCCTATATAAGTTCCTGTTGACAAAAAATTATATTTAAATGTATAATACAATTAATTACAATGAAATATTATGTGGATAAAGGGTTAACCGCACACAAATAGGCATAACTGTCGAGTGCAGTTAGTGCTTCATAGTAACACAAGACTTGATGGGTTTGTTCTCCAAACCATTTTAAGCAGAAACTAGAAGGGGTTAGCTGTCATATATTGCCAAGAAAACCGTCATACAAACTGGGTAGGCAAAGTGGTGAGTTTCCTTGAAAGATTTTCTCCCTCCGTCATCGCAAAAGCAGTGTTGTGTGTTCGGTCCATACTCCGCGACGAAGATCGTGACAAACCGTTGCAAAGAAGAATAACTTAAAGGGTTGGTTTATCACGTTTGGCCTGCTTTATATCATCGCCGGAAACGGTAATAAAATCTATATAGCCTGGCTAGTAAAATACTCGAGAAGACACACAAATCTCTACTAAACATTCGATATGGCTGGTGGGTTGTATCAGTTACGTGAGTGTGCTAAATCAACCGATTGGGGGGTTAGAAGTTGCCGAAATGCGGACCTTCAAATGAGTTGATGAGACGGTATAATTTTATATATTTTGGTGTCGTTTTGTTTAAATAAAATTTAATGACGTTTTCTAGTAAGTAGCATATATTATCTACCACATAAAAAAGCCAGGTTCTGTCCTGAATTACTTTAAACGATATATTTCGAATTAACACGTCGACAACTTCTCTATCTGAGAAATGTGCATATATATTCGCCCCTCACTCCTAGGTTCTGTGTTTCTCGTGACTAAATCCTTATACTATAAAACTGCATGTTGAAGATATAGGTTTTTGGTGTTCACCGAAAGCTCTCGTGGTTACGCGGGATCGTACCTTTAAGTTATGTAATCAAAATGAGCCGGCTTGTTTCAAGTTCAAGGCCCTCACGTTCGTGCTGTCAACTGTTGATGCTCAACTCAACTGTAAATCGTTTCCATAACCACACACCTAGCATGTAAACATATACGCAGTAATACGGTAACCACAACAATAACGTTAATAACTTTTGGATATTTCTTAGTCACATAGAATGTTGTAATCCACATACTGTATCAAATTTTCTGCCAGTATCAGATTTCCAAAGGTGGCGCTCTACATATTTTATTGGATAACGATAAGCTACGGTACAGACATCTACTCGCAAACTACTTCCAATTACTTTATTCTACATTTATAATCCAGTTTGAATGGTTTTGTTGGTTAATTAAAAGCCACATAATTCATCGAAGGAACGGCAATCCATGTATTTAACATGTTCGAGTGTATGCCATCACAATAAAAGTACCAAACTGGCTTATGGGAAGTTATCTATTGCCCATAGAATGTAATAGATGTAAAAGGTTATTCGTAAATGACTGCTAACCCTTCATTAACCAAGGACAATATCATTCATCCAAGCTCCTTGCAGTGTCGTTGGTCTCCGTCCAACTGTCAAGACGTGGGTGCATTCTGCTCATCATAAGAGAGCCATCACTTGTTCCATTGGATATATCACGTCCTACGGTGTGATGAATATTTTGATGCAATACCAGACAATGTCGCAAAGCAGCAATATATATATATATAGGTTCATTGCAGCTATATCTGTCGAACTCATAGAACACAGAACAACAGCAGAAATCGACGCTTCTAATCACCCACTCTATCGTGTACTATTCTGTGAAGCATAATACTTGGATGGATAGCTTGAGGTTACCTGGATGTCGGAAGTTTAGGGAGCAACTTTTAACACAATGCAATGGAGCTATCTAAATAGTTCTTTGTATTTCCTGTATTAAGAAGAACGGTTGGTAATGCAAGGGCGGACCCAGGGGCCAACTTTAAGGTTGATATGAATATATTTTTTAGGAATATAATCAACAAACACAGCAAACAATGTTACCTAGAGGATCTGTCAATCCTTAGACCCCCCCCCCACTTCCCCCAGTAACCCAGTAACAATCGCCAATGATCCATTATAGTTTGACATAAAATACATATGACCAAACTTTCCAGTACCAAACCGAATGGTAAATTATTCATTCCTACCTTGAAACACATATGTATACTAAGTTCGACAGATGAGCCTGTTATATGCTGACAACAGTGCGTTACATATTGGCTAGTATGTATGAATGCGATAGCTGTCAGAAAAGGGGGTGTTGGCAATTGGATAGGCAATGGCCACGAGTGATTTCATTGTCGTGTCCATTGTCACACATGGTTGCATGTGAAAACATATTAGACACCTAGTTTGGGTACAACCCGCATCCGCCTTTCTTGTCCGGTAATGGAAATTTCGGTAAAAACAATTACAAGTAAAGAGTAATGGTTCTTACGTTATTACATTACGTTTATACATTATACGTTTTACATGATTTTTCATAATAACACTTTTAATATAAACATTTCAAGAATGCTGTGCATTTATTTTATTTTATTATATACATGAACAGTAACAGTTTTTACTTTATTACATTGCGTTTTTACATTATACGTTTTACATAATTTTTCATAATAACACTTTTAATTTGATCATTTCAAGAATGCTCTGCATTTATTTTAATATATACATGAATTGCAATGTGTTAATTATAGAATCATAGTGCAATATTTACCGTATATATATATATATATGCCTAGATGTTTTTAGATTGGTAAACTAGTGGACATTATAATAATGTGTGACATTTGACATTTGACATATATCGCACGAATTCTCGAATAACACTTGAATACAAACGTTTTGCTATATTTTGCTTATTGTACGCCATTAGGGGTCTATATATTAGTGTATATTGCTGTACTGTGTGAGCCGCTGACATTAAATATATCCCAAATTTATCACATTGCGAATTCTGTAATAACTTTGCAATAGTTAGTTAGCGTTGCATTTAACTGACATAAATTTTAACGGCTTAAATGCCGATAATTCCACAACATATTGCCTTAGATAGTATATTATTGTGTGATATTTCTGAACCGATTAGTCGATGTTGCCGTATTGTGTGACTCCCTGATATTTGTAGTATAAATACACTTCGTAGTATATCGCACGGTGTATTATATAATAACTTTTCATTGGTTAGTTAGCATTGTAATTCAATGCTTAAATGACTCAATAATTTCATAAAAATGAATATTTAGAGAGAATATTATTGTATGACATTTTTAAAGCGATTAAATATTCAGCTCTTTTTATATAAATGTATAAAACTTTACTTGTCCGAGCGATAGCTATCCAGTAATAGTAGAATATAGAAGTAACTTGTTCTCAAATGCTTTAAAAGCTTTAAAAGTTCAGGTTTTTCTAATAATAATTAGCATATCAAATAAAACGAAACAAACCCCATATATAAAATCTATATTTGTTCTTTATCCCTGATTATAAAATGTCTTATATGACGTATTTACGGAATGCTTAAATTTCGTGTTGTTACACGTTTATTGTACACATTTTGATATTTTTTACTTTTGACTATCCAACACCATCATTGGCACCTTGTTGTTACTTCGTGTGTGCATTGGAGGTTGGGCTTTACGTCCTCGTCTTAAATAACACAAGGCTATGCTGTGTTGATCGACTTAGATATACTTAGTATATCAATGTTTCGTATTTCCAAGTCCTCTCCCTAAAAATAAATACGAATACACTTCGCCCCCGAGCTCAGTGCTAGCACGTCTAATGAGTCATTAAATTCCAACTAACATGTAAATTGTATCCATACTTCCCATTTGTTTTAACAATATACATTTGATGTTGATGTATACGTAGATGGCTCTTGTGGCTCTCAATCATATATATATATATATATATATATATATATATATAATGAATGAATGAATGATGGATATATCGACAATGACAAGTACAATGAAAGGAATTGATTTATTTGCAGATTTTAGTCGATATATTAACGAAAACTTCTACCCAAGTACTGGCACTTTGCTGAATTTAAGGCTATATATAACGGGTAAACTGAAAATGATAATGATACATCCCCTGTCATCAATACGTTATATACGTAATTTGTAACTTCTTAGTGCAAACTATAATTACGTGCCATGTTTGGAAAAGGCAGACCAGTAAGTTCTAAGTGTTCACGAACAATATGATATGACATAGGCAGATATTGATTGAAATACATAAGTCAACCCATTCTTAATTAAGTAGGCCCTACATATTATTCTGATAATTAGTCCTAGAATACATCTAACTACTATAAAGTTCCGTTTAATAGGATGATTTCTTATTAATAATACATTTCACACAACATATGTATTGGTTATTATCATGATTTTATACTTTACAAAAGTCAAAACGTTTTGTTGTGTTTTGGTCATTTGGCCTTTTCTATTTTCATAAATATAGCCATGGCAACCAGGATGTATAGGGTTATGGAGTGGAGCTTGGGCATAACAGTTCTACAAACAATGATTGGAAGTAGTAAGAAAACCTCAATTAAATTTGATGTAGGTCTAGTATAATATTTATAAATCATTATAGCACATTTCTGGTGGGTGCATGTCAGGGTACAATGGTTTTGGAAGGCGTAAATGTTAGCTTTGAAGAATTGTTTCAATAGGCTAGTAGGTTAGGACTTTACTGTAAATCCAGTAGGGAAGGGGACTGTATAAATCCCATACGGGCCCATATTTACATGATTGCTGTCAAATATAAACGGATATAAATAAAGTAATAAATATAGACTAGGCTTTAGATTTCTGTAATATTTCGACTGATTTATTTTGTTATGTAATTATTTTGTTTATTTTAAATTTTGTAACAGTGTAGCCTATTGTTAACAATTTGGGTTGTATCGTGGTTGTCTGTTTGTTGGTAC
>JAODAF010030804.1:0-11920 GCA_027574765.1 Molpadia intermedia
CCGATCAAATATGTCAAATGGTTGACACATGTGCGACCTTCGTGTGCGAGGTTTTCAGAGGTCAAAGTTGGCCAAATGTTGCGACATTTTCTTCAAGGTCCGACACCAAAGGTTGATATTGGGACAAGTTGTGAATTGTTAGGTGATATAGTGAGTAGCCTACAATGTGGGCCAAATATTTATTAGGACCCAAATATCTATTTTGTACCATGTTTTTCGGGCCCAACCATAAGTCAGATTGTAAGCGAACTTGGTATGTTGTTGTTGTATGATAATGGGTACATGCGGGCTCATTTTATTTTGAGTGATGACATACAACACGTATCAAAATTAAATTGTAATATAGGCCTACCTCTAGGCAAGGAACCATAGTGCCATTGGGCTCTTGTTATGTGCTTCAACTTGATATTAATTGTATAGATGAAAAAGTAGGAAGCGTGATACAAATGCGTGAGATTCTTTCCATGTTTTGATCCTTTTAATATCATGAATGTATAAAACTGTCACATCTCTGTACAAAAAGGAAAAGTTTAACAAGAATTTATATAATCTGTGTACTATAACGGTACAATTCAAGTCGAAAATATCGATATAACAGAGCAAAGGAAGCCATGCTGTAAAAATATTGTAAATATGAAATATTTTACAGAAATATCATGAATTATACCTAAAAATATTGTACAAATAGTGTGAACGTATAAAATAATATGAACAAGTAATAAATGCATTTCATTTTTAAACATGGTTGGAAAGAAATGGGGCGATGTTATGAGTTTGGGCAAATAATCTTATAGCTAATGACTGAGCGTTTAGGTAAGTTTACCTGTGTAGATATCTTATACCTAGGACGGTATTATAACAATGACCGGAGCTAATGATTGGGCGTTTAGGTGAGTTTACCAGTAGAGTCTGGGTAGATATCTTATACCTAGGACGGTATTTTAACAATGACCGGAGCTAATGATTGGGCCTTTAGGTGAGTTTACCAGTAGAGTCTGGGTAGATATCTTATACCTAGGATGGTATTATAACAATGACCGGAGCTAATGATTGGGCCTTTAGGTGAGTTTACCAGTAGAGTCTGGGTAGATAAGCTTATTCTTGTGACGATATAATAACAATGACCAGGGCCATTAGTTGAGTTTACCAATAGAGTGAAGAGGGCTGAAAACAATGCATATAAGTATATTTATATGGTTCCTAAATACTGTAAAATTTGGGCATAAAAGTGCTAATTTATGTTTTCAAATAATACTACTTTCTATAGTGAACCCTGTAAGATATAGCACACATATTGCAACTAATAACTGAACATAGAAAGACCACCGTGTAATAAACTAAGAGACTGAAACAAAAGAGCGCAAAGGAACAAAAGCCTGTTCCTAACTCTGTAACCAAGTGTGTGGTCCCTGCTGCCCTGGTAACCTCTATAAAATCTATTGTTTCTTTATATATGTAGTAAATGATTTCATTAAAATGTGATAAAATAGTGCTATATGTCACCACTATTAATTTAAGCAATGTCTCTCAATGAGGATACAACATACCTAGAAATGGAACTATGTGACATAAGTCTCAGCCTTGCATACTACATGAGAATAAATGCAACAGAAAATTACCAAGCCAATCAAGAAAATGCATTTTGCAATGACTGTGTTACTTTCTAAAGGAGTTAAAATCTCTAGTAGATACTGATTCTCAAAAATAGAATTGTATACCAAAGTAATTTTAAATATCGCCATCTCATTGAAAACTAGACTGTATTGCAAGTAAATGACATACGCATAATAAAACACCGCATCCATAGAAACACAGACTCCCGTTTACCTACGCCAGTAATGAACCCGCATTTGGATGATTTGCATTACCTCAAATATAAAACAATGTCTAAGAAATCCAAAAAACATTCTGCGTGTACATTGTAATATATTCAGTAAATCAAATAACACCGTAGTCTGACATCCACAGCATTTGTACATAGGTCTATATTAAAACATAGAACTGCTGTTACTTATACACTAATACAGTATGACATGCAGAGAACTAGCTGTTCTGTCATATGAAATGTATGTGTACATAATGTTTCATGCCACAGATTTAATAAGGGGGTGGGGACACCCATATCCTCTTCCTCACTGCTGTACACAGTAGCGAGGGCGACTGCTTACATAGAGGTCTACCAGGAAGTAGCGAGAATGCTATGTTATTGTTATGATATTATTGTTTCAGATTTCGTTCGATACAGGTTCGGGTCTAGATAGGGTTTGAGGAAAGTCCAAGGTTATAAACAAATTACTTGTATTGTTGTCAACTGCTTTTGTTTATGTGTCAATGAGGATATTTTTTTTAATTTTTCATAAATGCCATCCGATCAAGAGAATATTTGTTGCGTAAAATATTACCCCGAAATAGAGGGATAATATGTCTGTTGAAGGAATTACAAATAATGGCAAAGACCATACCCAAAATATAATCTGAATTAGGCTAACCAAAATGCAGCTTAAAATAATAAATTGTCTGTTTAACATATAGAATCAATCAAAAATGATTGCCTTTGATTGGGAAAATAGTGATCAATCTTAAAACGAACCTGTATGAGGCCAAATACAATCAAGTATACTGAATGCCACTTTTAGTATCAGCAGAAAATCATATGGGATTTGGTAGTTTCAGATAAACATGCATGGTGTCTATGTTATTGATATACATAACCTTTTATGTAATTCCCCCAAAATGATAAAGCTAATCCTTAACATTGATCTTTATAATTGATGTTACCATGATAGTCAAAATGTCCTTTTGTCCAAACAAATGTACCCAATAATGTACAATACTTTTTCAAACCAACTAGACCATAATCTGCATAGCTTAGGTACTGTACATATCTTATATACAGAAATATGAATATTTGTGCAGATATATAGGAACTTGTGTACACACAGATTAGGAAATGATGTAAACATATGTCCAGGTCTATAGGATCCTATGTCCAGATAACTAGGAACCTATGTCCAGATACCTAGGAACTTATATCCAGATGTCTAGGAACCTATGTCCATATATCTAGAAACCTATGTCCAGATATCTAGGAACCTATGTCCAGATATGTAGAAACTTATGTCCAGGTGTCTAGGAACCTATATGTCCCGATATCTAGGAAGCTATGTCCAGATAACTAGGAACCTATGTCACAATATCGAGAAACCTATATCCAGGTATCTAGGAATCTATGTCCAGGTATCTAGGAACCAATGTCCAGATATCTAGGCACTTATGTCCAGGTATCTAGGAGCCTATGTCCAGGGTCTAGGAACTAGATACCTAGATATATAGGTTCCTAGATATGTATATACCTGGACATATGTCCAGATATCTAGAAACCTATAACAAACCAGATTAGAAGCCTTGGGTCAACCCTATGGGATATGTTTCACCTTGATGCTACTGTACTAGTTGAATTATTAGAGCTACTGGAGTGAGGAATTCCCACTTCATCCAACATCTGAGGATCCGGTAAAAATTTAAACAGAGGTGAACAAGACAAGACTAATTTCACTGCATCATCTCTTCCGAGTTCCTCTAACTTCTCAACCAGATGGCCAATAGTGGCCTCCTTACAATTTAGGCTCCATTGCAGTAGCGTACGTTCCGTTGGACTCTCGGATTCACCTGGTGCACATTTACAGTTTAATGTGTCCAAATGTGGTAATTGCTCATGTAGGCCTAGTTTAAGGGCCAAGAGGCACCAGTCTTTTCCCAAAGGTTCTGGGGGATCCAGTAACATCGCTAGTCGTCTCCTCACGAGTGTTGGAAGCTCGGAGATGTACAGATCCAAACCAGAAACCAGGCTATACTCAATAGCGTCATTTCCATAACAAAAGAGATCTGTAAACGATTCATCCTCTGACGTAATCTTGTTTGTAATTTCCCTTTGTTCAGATATCTGTGCCCTAAAGATGGACAAAGGTTCATAACTCATTACATACCTGTCGTGCACTTTCAACTGCGAGGGACTGAGAATGTCATAAGTGAGGAGCATGCTGGGATAGCTCTCCATGCTGACCTGTCTAACCAGGTGTATGAGGTCCTCAAGAAATATAAAGCACCCTTGTCGGCTCTCAGGCTGACCTCTGACTTGTATGTCAATACTGTGACCTTCGTTGCACAATCCCAATAAAGCCTCAATGGTACCACTGATACATTTGGCCCCATCCTTCCATAAAATTAGATCTGTGTCCGGGTCCTCAATCTCTTGTTCAAAGTGTCTCCTGAGGGCCATCTGGACCCGTGAGAACAGACCAGCGGGTAATATAACTGTATAGTCATTAACCTGTAACCTTACACCGCCATATACAAACTCCACATGTTCTTCGGTTTTGTCCCAAAAGTCCACCGGTGCCTCGCAATGCATAATAGATGGAAATTCACAGACCGCAGCTCCGTGAAGACAAACATCCATTGCTTCTAAAAGTTGGGCTATGTCGAGCGGTTCTGCATCGGGAAACAGTTCTTGAATGTAATGGATACTATAATGTCCTTGAGGCTGTTCCATGTTTTCTGGGGCTAGGAGCTGACCAATCACAGAAGAGCATAACCATCTCGGATCAATAACAATAACCTCACGAAGTAGTTCAGCAGAAAAACATTGCACCTGAATTAAAAGGAAAAGTAATAAACAAGGAAGATTTGAACTCTAACAGGTATATAATTGCATTGATGTTTAAGAACTAATTCTACAGGATTTCCCCCTAAATAATAAATCCCATGTTAATGCCATTTTACCAACTATATCCTTTATCGAATAGTGAATTAACCAAAAATCAACTGGCCTACCCTTACAAAGTGTAGGTGTCATCATGTGTGTCTGCCACACGTGATCACACATGTTTTTGCAAGAAAATGTGTGTTTTGGTTAACACACTTTATCTCGCAATACCACAGCTTGTACCACAAAAGAGGTGTGGCATACAAAAGCACATGCATCTGTGACAAACTGTGACATGAATTGAAAGCGAGATAAGTCACCACAAGAAAACACAGAAAATTCTGTGTCATACAAAATTTTTAGATTACATGCATTGTCACAGGTTGTTCACAGGTAGAAACACACAGTCACATGTACCACAAAAAACATTTTCACATGTTTCAGACATGCATGAAAACGTACGTGTACATGTGTCATCAAGCCTGCAGATTATACAGGTCAATCCAAATACACAGGAAACCAATAAAAAAGAAGGATTTAAACTCCTTGGTGGTGTTTGGTGAGGCAGTAGCCAGGGGTGGGGGACAGAAGGTATGTGTCCACCATAACTTGAGCCATTTATGTAAAATTAACAAGCAAAGTGTTTTACTCCCCAAAATTTGTAATCTGGTTATGTGCCTGGCACTGTGACGACATCATCAAATATGACAGTCCTTTCATGTAACAGTTACATTTTTGATCATTAATGATCTCATTGGATCCATCTTACCTCTCCCATCATATGAAGGTGTCTCCTGACCTCCCTCAGATGAGCCTCCCCCGCCAAAGGATTAATCTGTGCATGTACAGCATCTGTAAACTGTTGCCACGTGAAGACCGGAAACCCCTGTAGGTTCTTACGCCAGACGGGTAGCGCCGACAGGATCGCCATGGTCAGTGTGCTCATAGCAGGTTCCATCTGAAGTAAAGAAATTGAGTGCAGGTATAAACCAATTTTTTTTCTTTAACCCTTTCTGTTCAGAGCAGTTTTCACAATAGCATGGCCAAATATGGCATCCATAGCGGGTTGATGCGATCATAGCAATCACAGGAGCTTTCCCTGTCAGCCTACTCAAACAACCAGGCAGCATCTTCAGTTTTGAGCTTTGTGTGAACGTGTAAAGATTGTCTTCTGCTCTTCTCTGTCTACAGATACGGGCGAGTCGGTACAGGCAGGGTCACATGGTGTTCACAGCTTGTTCATCAGGGGCAGGTCACAATTATGAACATTAAATGCACACAGAGAATGATTTTCAGGACCCCACTGGCCACCTCTCTCCAAAAACCATTCAACATCATGTCACAACTCGATGGCATTGCTGCGTTCCAGATTGTCATTCTGAAGGCATGTATAAAGTTCATGTGGGGTTTTAGTGATCCCCCTCCACTGATCTATTCAGTAGAACATATCCAGGTCGCTCTACCAATCATCGCTACACCATTGTCATGTGGGGATGTCGTGAGAAGCAGCTAACTGGAGAATGACTTCTTCAGATTTGGTGGTTATGTATGAACCAACATTAAAACCGGGTTCAGAGTTTACTTCTTAAATAATTTGGACAATAATATCATCCAAAAAAACGCTTCTATTCAAACAAACAGTTCTAAAAACCACAACATATGGGGTAGAATAAAAGTGCAAAAATATAACATTTATATAGTATTTATTAAGGTGGATGCATATTGTATATAATTTTTCTGCCAGAAAAATTGTGTCAATACCCCTCCCTCCCATACCCGTCCCTCCCATACTCATCCCTCCCTCCCATAATCACTCACTCCCATGCTCAGATCCTAGCTTTATGAGCAAAGAACGGTTTCAGGATATGAAGAAGAAGAAAAAGTTCAGTAGAATGAGATACACAAAGACCCTTTAATTAAAACAAACAGTACCCTGAACACACAAACAGAAACTAATAGCCTCAAATGTACCCCCAATCGATTTTACAAGCATATAAATGACGCTCACCTTTAGGAATGAGTTCTTAAGGTTTGATATATGTGTCCGTAGTAGTTTGATGTCTCTTGACTGGGAGTTCTTGGCATCCACGATAAACAGCATCTCACAAATATCAAGAATTTTGCCAAAGGTTTTCTTGACCTCATAGAGTAAGATGTTACCCTGCCCACTGACCAGTTCACCAGATGGTTGCCGGGGGCAATTGCACTGGTCGGCATGTGTGGCCACTAGTATGACTCGTACCTCTTGAGAATATTTTCCGCCGTAACCTGTAAGGAAAGAATTTATAGGACTCGATTTCACAATATTGAAATATGAAAAATAAGGAAAATCAATTGAAAAGAAATTGTTATTATCATTCTTTAAAAAAAGGACAGAAGGTATAGGCACCATTGACGCAAATCACATGATAAGTATTTTGTGGAGGATAAATGATGGTAAACTTAATTAGTGAAGTAAACCTACTTACCTATAGGCTCGTGAGCAGGAAACCTGGACTTGATCAAGTTCAACCAATATGTGACCTGTAGTAGTTGTTCTTCATGTGTGTCCTCCAGACTGAAGACGATAACATTAATACTGCCCTCATCTTCCAGGAAATGTGGATAAGCGGTATGGTAGCTCTCAAAACCCGAAAACTCCAGGAAGGTGAAATCACCAGCACCTGAAATAAGTGAGTTTACGTAAATAAAAGTATTTTGGCCATGACTCTAATAAATAGAATATAATCTAATATTAAAGCTCTCTCACACTGTCACATTACACTGTCACAACATCACTACAGTCACAACATTACCACCCAGACACTGTCACATTACACAGACACTGTCACAACACAACCAGTCACAACATTACCACCCAGACAATGTTACATTACATAGACACCATTACAACATCACTACAGGCACAACATTACCACCCAGACACTGTCATATTACATAGACACTGTCACAACATCACTACAGTCATAATATTACCACCCAGACACTATCACATTACACAGATATGTCACAAGCTCACTACAGTCACAATAGTCAGTACCACCCAGACACTGTCACATTACACAGACACTGTCACAACATCACCAGTCACAACATTACCACCCAGACACTGTTACATTACACAGACACCATTATAACATCACTACAGGCACAACATTACCACCCAGCCACTGTTACATTACACAGACACTCACAAGATCACTACTGTCACAACATTACCACCCAGACACTGTCACATTACACAGACACATCACAAGATCACTACAGTCACAATATTATCACCCAGGCACTGTCACATTACACAGACACTGTCACAACATCACCACAGTCACAACATTACCACCCAGACACTGTTACATTACACAGACATCATTACAGCATCACTACAGGTACAACATTACCACTGTCAGAACTTCACTACACAGGCACAACATCACTATAGTCACAACATCATTACACAGACATTGTCCCAACATCACTACATTGACACTGTCACATTACTACACCACCACAACATCAGTAGTCACAACCAGATACTACATCACTACAGTCACAACATCACATTGTCATCAATATCTAGCATTACCTGGTATGTTACCATAGGTGAACAGAATGCCCTTAGTCATATTGCAGTAATCCATCACACTGTTGGTAGAAATGTGTCTCGTCAACACCCCTTCCTCCATCATCCGACTATCACGAATTGGCAGCATGGGCCTCTTCTGTGGTGAGGTATTACTCGACAATGACAAATTTGATCTTGACTTTCTTATAAGGCCACGAAAGAATCCACATTTTAGGGAATCGATAAGGGTTGTCTTACCAACCCCCTGATGTCCAAACACTTTGATCCTTGTACGTGGGATCACGTGGGATGAAAGCTCCAACTGCTGCGTGAATAATTCCCGCATCTTGCCCTAATAAGGTAATAAAAGAGAAAGTTTTGTTTGCTTGAAGTGGCCAAGGATTAAGGCCATGTTCACACTGGGCATCAATTGTGGATCATAAACCAACAATGATTCATCAAGCGCATTTACATTGAACCAATGGCTTGTTGTTGAACACTGTACCCCTGATCAAAGTAAGGAAGCAGATAATTCAGTAAGCAGAACCAGACCATGGCAATTGATTAGTAAACACCATTATGTGCAAACTCATATATATATATAATGTTTACAGTGTGCACAACACAATACAACCAACTCATCCATTGTTTTAATACATGCCTGGATATTTGTTTTCAAAAATATTCAATATATAAAGTTCAATGTTGCATCTCAAAGAATAAAACAAATGATCTGATGGGAATAGAGAATATTCTTGCCAACATTGTCCTAATGAGTTTTGTGCAAAGTTTTAGAATTATTTAAAGCTCATCAAACTTGAAGCTACTCTTAATTAAGTAATGTTAAACCATTGCTATACTGTTTTACCTTATTAGGAATCGATTAATCACAAATTTTGAAGAAAAATTGTTCAAGATGGTCTCAGACTTGGCTCAGATGGGACATGCTGAACTTCACAGCTCTGCAACATTACAACGACTACTTTTGTATTATCACATACATATGTTCTAGCATCAACCTCTTACCCCTGTGAGTTGATTTAAGACTTCTACGACTTCTTCGTGTCCTTCCAAAGCTGCGATCTGATAGGCTGTAAGTCCATCGTTGTCTTTGTGTTCCATCTCACACCCTGCAAAGCAGAGATAACGAACAATCTCCACATGGCCTCCGCGGGCTGCTAAATGTAAGGGCGTTGATTTGTGCTGCAACAAAAAATATAACACATGATAATATCAGGAATGAAAACAAAGTTCAATGAATTAGGAATGAGTCATACGGTATGCAAAGAATTTATAAACCAGATTAAAATTAATAATGGTTCTGCTGTCTTTTATTATATAAAGCCACAGAACAATAATTTATACAGGCATAATAATATTACATTGGGTTGTCTATAGGTGTCACTTGCTTTAATTGGAATACCACATATGAAGACAAATGAGCTTATAGTAGGAGTATAATGACAATGACAAAGGATTTTATGTATGACATTGATCCAAAATGTTGTTGTTCATTTACTATGATAACATATTGATAGCCTGGAATATGGTTGCAAAGTTTATGATGTTTTAAGAATTTTATGTTAAGCCCAGCGCACTCAGTAATATTGAAGAGATGTGCACCAAAACAATTAGTATCATCTACTCATCATGGAGCATCTATCTGTCATGTGACATTGATCCAATATGACCACATACACACACACTTGACTGGATTATGGTTTCAAAGCTGCCTGCAGCATCAGAACCTAAAACATATATTCCACATTTAAAACCACATCAGCACACTGCTTAACATAAGAGAAGCCATGTACTGCTTCATCCATGAGAATATAAAACAGGGTTGAATATGAGACTTGAGCAGATACCTGACCCAGACATAATCAAATGAAACCCAGACAGGGTTTCAGTCCCCGGGTGTCTGGGTTGGAAAGCCACTTGTTAGGGTGTAGCAATATAATGTGTGAGACTTTATTAAAGAGGCACAATTTGTGTATCTTTTTCTGAGATAACTTCACATGTCTATGACTTGATTATCGGAAAATTTACCATATATAAAAACGACCACTTTACTAGCATAGGCTAGTATGTACATGTGGATATGTGAAATCACTAATTTGGCGGAATTCTAGAGAAAATTTTGTTGTGTGCCCGTTCAATCACTGTGGGCAAGTGGTAGTCTAATGCATAGTAGTAATGCTATTAGGCTAGCCTAGCCTGGTATTAAGTACTGTAATACCTCCCATTAAACCACCCATAAAAAGGTTTATGACAAAGGTTCCTCTACTACCGACATACACTACCTTCAACTTAAAGAGCCTGTTACAGTATAACCCTCTTTAAACCGAACCTCCTTTACTGTGTTATCAGGTCATTCTGTAAGACCCTGTACATACATAATTTCTGTAGCCATATCAATACCTTAGACTGCAGATTTGTATTGCATCCATACTGGTGTAGCAGTTCCACTTCAGTAAACATCCCCTCCTTACAGGCGATGTGAAAAGCTGTTTCACCACCCTGGGGGTTAAGAAATGTTAATTAGGAATGCTGCATTATAGAACTTCATAGTGACCCCTATCCATGTTCAAAATAATTGAAACATTACAGAACTTTTACTCATCTACAGTATAAGAAATTTCTCCTGAATTCACATCAAATAAGAGGCAAAGTTGGCTGATTAATTTTTACCAGATTTCCAGGTTAATCAGCAATTGATATTAATTGCTAAAGGTTAGCATTGTATACTAAGGTGCATTAAACAATGGCATACTAGTAGGGTCTAGTATGGTTGCAAAAAAAACAGGTTAAAAAGCCGATAACCATTTACACTACCAGAAATCAAAAATGCAAAGAGCTTTTCAATTAACTGCATAATGTCATCAAAATGTACAACTGACATCCACAAATATCATCCACACCAGTCGATGTTTGACAACAAAAGTCTTAACTTTGTTGCCTTGACACAGAATTTACAAAATAAATATTGTAAAAACTCTTAAAGTTGATCACCGGCATAACCTTTAGGCTCAGTGTGTAGACGACTGCCTATAGGCTTACAGTGGAAAGAATGTTACATTTTTATTGCGGAATTGATATGCAGCAAAAGCGGTTAACCGGTTTTCGTTTGATAATACAGCTTATCAGGCTTACAGGTTATCATGTATTAACTGAAAATTGACAGCACTAATGTCTAATCCAGTTTTAATTAATGGATTTACTTGCAGAGGAAAGGTATGGACCTTAATATAGAATATATAGGACCAACACAACTGCCATGATTGACCTTTGCTATACAGGTGTGTAAAATGGAACATGTAGCACATACAATGTACTTACCATCACATTATACCAACAAAAGCTTTGTTTGAAAAGCAATTTAAAAAGTTTGTCCCTACTATATGGGAAACGTTTCAGTGATTCAAATTGTACATGATATACTCATACTTCAAATGGAATCTAGGTGACCCTTGACTTCAAATTCCTGAACACCTAATATCCTTATCACTATTTACAAGTATCAATATTCTTTCAATAGTATAGAGACTGCACATACCAAGACCTTCAACCCCCCCCCCCCCCCCCCCCCCCCCCCCCCCCCCCCAACACCAACACAACCAAAACAACAAAAATTCTAAAATATATTAAAG
>JAODAF010030915.1:0-11919 GCA_027574765.1 Molpadia intermedia
TAAAAGTTGAGAAACATTGTTCAGGAGGTGATAGTAATATTGGTAATGTTGTAAGATAGCTGTTTTTTTGTGATTGTTATATGGCCAAGTGAAATTGCAATCAAACCTGAAAATGAATAAATGATAGGGCCTATATGAATGTATTGTCATTCAGATGACAAAGTTTATTTGAATAATAATAATTTAAAAAGTCACTTGTTAATTTGTGTAAATTTTGTCATCATTTCTTTAAATCCACATTTCAATTTGATCTCATATGTTCTCTAAATCTTCCCACAAACACACTTATATCATCTACAAGCACAATGTTTAACTCAGAATCATAACCTGGCCTACCCCGTTACCAAATTCTGAGGCAGTTTATGCACATTTCAACATGGGCCGGACTCGGGCATGGATCGGACTCTGGCGGTACCGGACTCGGAATTGGCCCGGAATTGGAGCCACTGTAATCGGAATTGGCTCGGGCTCGGGTTAGGTGGACTCGGTAATTACAGCCCTGATTATTACATTTATGAAACATCCTCATTGTGTCAGTTTATAGCCATATTACACTAAGATTGGGTTTCACTCATGTGGGCACTCCTGGACCTCCACATGCATATTTAAGTTGGTTATAAGTTAAGTGGGAATGGTGCGTTGTTGCGCTTCGCCACGAAACTAATTCGCCTTCAACGTTTAAAAAAAGCGCGCGACGCGCTATGATCTGGTCGATATACCGCAATGCTAACGGTATACCAGCTTTGTTTAAATTTTATTAATTTACAAATTACTAACTTTTCACCTCCAGTAGTAATATTTTCCCTTTGTCCATAGATTTGTCCACTCCCCCACCCCTACTATCTCAAAAGAAGAAGAAAACATTGTTCCGTTTTTGGTAAGAATATTTAGTGTAGATCATATGTTACTTCATCAGTGGTGATAATAGTGGAGGTCAGGTGCGAGAACATGTTATTGTTGACTTGTAACGTAGTGTTAAGTCTATGCTAACCATCAGTAGCGAAATGGCTGAATCCGTGAAGGCCAATGATACGTTGTACGATAGGCTAGTGCCTATAGTGCGTTGGTAGGCTGAAGTTGTAGACCTAACGTTATAGGGCCTTGGTTAGTGTTATATCTTTAGTATTGAAATGTTACCTACTCATTAATGGTAAGTGACAAGATGGCCTAATAAAGTAAGCACACTTAATAATAGAAATCTCTCTCCACTATTTGTTTCTATCCTGGACAATCGACACCGATGTAGTAGTTTTTCAGGACAGAAAAGTTAGTTAGTAGAAATGTTGTATATTCGATGACAATGGACATGATGGAGCAGTGGTTGCTTTTGTAGATGTGTAACATTGAATATATGCGGTTAAACAGCGTGGCCGAACGGAGTTGGTTACTAGCTGAGTATTCCGTACCGTAGGCTAAAATAAGCTATGGTGAACAGGTAGTGATGTCCGTGCAAGCCGCTGAAGTAACGTTGGCTAGGCTAACTTGTTACAGAGGATGAAAGCTGTCCAGACCGGTATAGGGGCCTACTGAGAATAGGTGAATGATAAGTTAGCCTAACTACTAATATTTTATCTGATTCAAGAACGATTGGTCAAACATAATCAATGTTTAGTTTCCCCTAGTAAGTATAAATGTTATCTTTAGACATAAAAATTATGTCCTGTTTCCATGCGGATGGCTGTGACGGCTAGGTGTGTACTACACTGGACGGTCTACACACAGAAAGATAGAAACATGATATAGTTGTTTATGCTTAGCCATATAGAGGTGGCACATTGTTACTATTGGGCCATTTGATTGGAGTGGAATGTCAATTCAGTGAATTCACTACAAATACAGAGTCTTAGCAATATAAACATGTCTTTCAGTTTAGACCGTTTGTGTTGATGAGGCTAAAGTATTGAAAGTAGGCGTAGGCCTAACGTCGTTACGTACTGAAAGAAGGACTTGAGGGCGTGTCGAACATGCCACAACCAGAGCCCACAGCCATAGATTTTTTGTTGTTGTATCGGACATTTTTTATGATTATTTTTATTTATCTCGTTCAATTAATACAACAACAACATGATTCCTATCACACTACATAGCCTATATATATACAGTACGTGTACATCGGTTCATTGAACAAATGTGCAGTGATCTCATGTGAGGGTAGGCTACTTGAATTGCTATTTTCAAAAGATGTCTATCACCTATGGCTATTTTCGCGCCGACGTCTAGATTTTCAGTGTTTAACGCGCATTTTGGTAGAAAACAAACCAGTATGTAGGCACTCAATAAAAATGCGCGTCAAACACAGCCTTGCATGTCAAACATGTGAAAAATCAGGATGAGCGATCGATCCGGGCCCGGATAAAATAATTCAGGGACAGTGTGGTTACAATTAGCGTGACCACGTTTTTAGTATCCGACTCGCTAACGTAACTTAACTAGCTCGGCCGCCAACCGACCGTACGTACTCGCCAACGACCACTTCACCAAAGTTCTTGTACTGTAGCCTATCCTTTCCCTAGCCCTAACTATGTACGTAAAGTTGTAAAGTTGAGTCCGTCTAGTCTTTTATGAACAATGGCCGGCTCTGAAGGTGATACAACGTTGACAGTCCGACACGAGTTGAAAGATGGTACGATAATCATTTATTCTGTTGAACCAATGTAATGACCATTAAAAGTAACGTTTAACGTACAGTAGGCTAGCATAGTGTTGTTACTAAGTTAGTCTTCAACTTGGTTGACGACCAAATGTGGCAATGGGACCTGCACTAGCTAGCCTAGGCCTAGCCTAGCCTAGTAATAATAATAACTATATAGGCCTATCTAATTTAGTTAGACCATGCATGCCAACAATAGCCTACACTGTACTGAAAGGGAGGACGCTTTACCATATACAATTTCTGCATCAAACCAGATTTCTAGGCCTGCATTACTTAACTTGCCACATAACCTCTGAAACTTAGGCCTAGGCTAGGCTAGGTCTTATTACATGATAGCCTACATCATGTGGTTGTTCTTCCTTGCTCCAGTCAGAAGCAAACAATTTCACTCAAAAGGTGGCCACCTTGAAACATTTCAGTACAAGTACAGGTTGGCAAGTTTAAAGGACATCATCATCAAATTTAAAGGACATCAAAATTTCTCATACTCTGAATGGTCATTCAGGAAACACAACCCCATCTGATTAATGTGTACCTTGACTAGTTAGTGCTTTCAGACATAGGCTAATGTATATTTCTCGATAGACACATCTGCTATGCAATAACATAGTTTATACGTATAAAAGTGCTTTAATAAACTCTCCAACCTTACTTCCTGTTGTACACTCTTACGAAGACTTTCCATATTTAGCCTATAGATATGATTGATAGCAAATTGAAAACATTGGCTCTGCCATTGTTAAGTACATGTACTGAGTTTAAGGTGACACTACTGCTATATATGTAAGTGGTTTGACCCATATTTGCTAAGTGCAGTCAGTATCCTTCTCTATATACTGAAATATATCAGCTCTCATTTCTAAAATACCTTGCAAACATGTACACTCAATACATTTGCATACTGTATTCTGTGAGGATCAGGCCTGCATTATATAGAATAACCAGTACAGTACTTTACCACTGATTCTAGTAATAATTACAGTACAATTCATGCCAAATTTCAACTAGTTACTGTACAGTGTGTGGCCAACAATGTATCTGGTGAATTGTTATTGTTTTGAATTGGGTCTTGGGGCAAAATATACGTAATGCAAAGCAATGTAGAGTGATAGGGTAGTACCATAGGCCGACAACATGAATAGTGTCATGGCAAGATGTACTCAATTGTGTGCACAGTAGTATTAACATCACTATATAGCATACTGTCATGTGTGCTATATTCATGTTGGACTCCCAGTGATGAAAGAAATTGTTTGTTTACTCATCAAACTGCTGCAAACTTAAAAAGGATACTTTGAAAAGCTTTTTCAAGAGACAAACCTCCCATATTTGTCCATACAACAAGTGTTAAAGTTATAGTGACTAGAATACAATCAAAATTTCTATTGTATGGTATTGTTTATCATGTCTATACAACGTTAGTATGTAATTTGTCTCGGACAGAGCTCAGTTAAAATCAAGCCCTGATCAAATGAATTGAACTGTAAATTCTACAACAACACCAGGAGTAGGAACCAGCTTGGAATCCTTGATTTCTAAATCCAATGATATATAGAAATAGAACCATGAAATATTGTGATACAGTTTCCATGTTTAATACGAGGACATTGTGTGTTATGGCTATGCTTCAAATGTTATCTACACTGTTGCCACAATTTCATCTTAATTTATTTTTTCCCTTAGTGGAATTCTCTGATCCCCTATATTCATATAAACTCTTGAATCTCTGAGAGTAACTTCGATACTAGAAGATTTTATTTGTCATGTTTCTTAATCCTTTCATTGCTAACACTATATTATGTGTACATATGTGCATGCCTGGTGCTGAACCAATTTACATGTACATGTGTGCATATGCCTAGTAACGTTAGAGCTAACATTATGCTACTGAAGGTACTGTACAACATCAATGTTATATAATTGTTAGGACTACTTCGTGTGTTTTGATACCTGATATTCAGGTTTCCATCTTCATATGAATCCTCAAATTCAATGTAAATAAATTAATGTTATCATAACCTTCTGAATCGACTGCTATCTCTTGTAAAAAGACCTCAAGTTTGTTGGGCGTGGACATAGGTAATGTAGGGAGGTAATGTTTACGTGGAGTGCTGAGTATTTGAAGGAAGAGGTCCTAAACACGTAAATGTACGTGCTTAGCAGAGGACAGAATTATTTAGAGCGCGTAAACGTACATGCTTTACAGTGAAAGGGCTAAAGAGCATGTTGACAACATCTTTCCGTGTTTAACCGTGGTACGGATATTGGGTTACAGAGGTCATATTACAAAACCATTGTAATTAGGCTGAATCAATATTGCCAATTTAGAAATTATACATACAACCTCATACTCATAGTTGGTGTGCAGGTTGCTTAAATATAAACACCCCCTATTGTATTTGAAAGACAGCTGGTCATATCATTTCATCAAATCAGAGTACAATATTTAACCTTATTATCACTTGAGGTAACTATTCCAATTCATGAACTTTGGTTAAGTTCTAAGTCATAGTCTGATTAAAAAAGGCTTAATAATGAAACTCAGCTAACTTGGAAATGTAAAGGTTATCATATGTAACTAGTATACAGGGGATACAGTACAATACATTTATGTAAAGGTTATCATATGTAACAAGTATACAGTACAATACATTTGTTGTATCAACAATGGTACTAAAAGGAACACTTCCTAAGAACACCTCCACATGATAATCTAATAATAAGAGATGAACCATACTTTAATAGTTCATTATAATTATGTGCCTCACACCTTTACCGTCCATGTAAAGGTATTGTTTTGTTTTATATTAGATGCTTGGAAATGAATGCTGAGTTTGACTAATTAACATCAAATTGTTTTTCAGTAGGTCTTAATTAACAAGTTTCATGGCAAGGAACCACCAAGCCTTTTTGTTTGTAATGTCTGATATCTTTATCATTTACATGTATGCTAGGTATGTGTTACATGTTTCCATCAATATTTTACCATATGATAGACAATTAGCTGGAAATACACTCAACAAATTACAATACTTCTCAACTTCATACTTGATGGGTAGATGCCCCATGATGTGTAAATGTGCCCTACCAATTTTGGTGTACATACAAATCTCAAGCATTTGGTCCCATGTGGTTCAGTGAGGTTGGTCATGGGCTCATGGCTGAGTAATTTTATTCTTCAGTTTTACATTCCATCAGAGTCATTCAGTGTAAGCTTACAGTGTTTTACATTCCATCAGAGTCATTCAGTGTAAGCTTACAGCTAGTGTTTTACATTCCATCAGAGTCATTCAGTGTAAGCTTACAGTAAGCTTGAAAAGTTTCACAAAACCTTTTGTAACATTTTGGTGTCATTTTGTTGTTTATGCAAATTAGCAACATTATCTGGTGAATGTGAAAAATATAATTGTTTATTTATTGAACTGTGAGTGTTTTATTGGTTTTACTGCATAAAATAGTTGTCACATTCTTACAGCAAACTTCTTTTTTTTTCAATTTCATTTTGCAGAGAATATTACATTTGCCTTTTCTTTACATTTATTGATATGAAATATTTATTTTGCTTGTATGCCCAGTTATTTGTAGCATTTAATTAATATACATTTCAATGTTCAATCTCACCTTTCAGCTAATTTTACTGGTTATGCAGAAAAAGTTGGATCACACAGCTTTGAACTATTGAAAGTCCTTGGCACTGGAGGTAAGACCATTTGTTTGCTTCATAAAAAAATATTCAGTAGAAGTGCATCCTAATGCATTCAACACTATTCAGAAAAGTTATGGGGTACAAGAGGGAGGGAAGTGAGCTCCTATGGGGCAAGTGTTTTATTTGTCATGAAAAAATTACTAGATTCACAAATCACAAATGACGTACAAATATATAATGTCTTTATATTGTACATCAATGTAAAACAAATGGTATATTGGCCACTTTCATTTTATACAAAACTTTATTGATATTTCATATGAAGCAATTTATGATTTGTTATATTGTTTTATGATACCCCAGCCCCAATTCTATTTTCATCTCCAAAATTAAGAGAATTGACATAAAAAGACCATTTAAAGAAGTTTGTGTACACCACGGAAGCACAAGCACATGGGTCACTGATCAGCGGTCATTGTTTAGTTCCTTGCTGAAAGTATATCAACTTGGCATGTGTGTGTGTGCAGGGTAGTGCCCAGGATTGTGAGTGCCGGGCGACAATATGCTAAGACTTGTCAGACTATTTCTGCCTATCATCTACAGTTGAATTATCTGCCAAGCCCCTCCCCTCCATGTGGGCACATCTCTGACCCTGTGTGTGTGTACTCTGTGTAATATGTTTGTTGGTATCTAATTTACAGCTTATGGTAAAGTGTTTCTAGTTAGGAAGACTGAAGGTCATGATGCCGGGAAGTTATATGCGATGAAGGTACTAAAGAAAGCTGCAATCATTCTAAAGTCTAAAACAGCTGAACACACCATGACAGAGAGGCAAGTGTTGGAGCATGTGAGGCAGTGTCCTTTCCTTGTCACTCTGCACTATGCCTTTCAGACAGACTCAAAACTTCACCTTATTCTGGGTCAGTATATAGATTTTAACCTAAATTCAATCCATTAAAAATTCTAAGAGAATGTTTTCTAAGTTCTATTGCTGCAATTCAAATTAGAGAGTATGCTGTTACTTTTGGATCCAATGCTGAAGGCAGCATTGAAGCCCTTGTAGTTGAGTTACCGTGTGAGTGTGCATGTGTGACCATTGAGTTTGTGAACATGAAGGGAATGTTGAATGGATGTGAATGCTTGGAGTGTATGGTGGTTATGTGTTGATCGTAAATCTCATGCATATCTTAACATAATATAGTTAAAAAGTTAATATTTTTGGCCTCCCTGTATGCTTTATTTGCTTCATGTTTGGTTCAAAGGTATTTAATGATCAATGGTATGCATGATGTAGTGAACAACATCTAATGAATTATTCATAAGCAAGGGCACCAGATATGTGAATACAATATCTCAAAAAGGAATATTGGATGGATACTTTGGGTATATGATGGCTTTGGGTAGTACAGTAGTATTGGCTTTGTCACAAGTCATGGATTTTAATAAGTGGGTGGTGCTTATTGCAAAAGTCTTTTATATTTTGTCCAAAATGGTTTATTTGCATCATATTTGGTAGAAAGGTATATAGTGGTAGTAAACAAGATATGTAGTAGTGCACCTCATGATCTCATTAATTATTCATGAGAGATAAAGCTTGGAACACCATATCTTTACTAGAGAATGTTGGATGGATTTAAAACCTGGTATGCATGATGGTCACGAGTAGTAGATAATCTCCAATTAGGTTTGTTGCAAGTCTCTTGTATATTAATGAGTGAACAAGGCTAAACAATGTTTTAAATTGAATTAAATAACATATTTATATTAGTGCTAATATAATATGATGAGCTGGTGTTTTAATCAGCAACAGGTCTCCCATTGGTCTTAGCTCATATGTACCAGTGAAGCTGCTTGATGGTTATGCCATGATTGCCATCACACGGTCTGCTTTAAAAATGTTTCTTCTTCTTCTATATTGTTTGTGGAATTTGATGGAACTTGGATCTAATAACTGGGCGGTGGGCAATTATTGGCATTCAGGAAATGAAGGTCAAAGGTCATCAAATTATCAAGTTGGAGTCATTGTTTCAAAACCTTGACATGGCATTGTAATGATGAGCTGAAAGATTTTAATATCATTTCACTAAGAGCAGATGCACCAAGGTTCTTGACTGAAAATCCTGTGTATTCTGGTTCTTTTCAACCAACAACCAAAAAGATACCATCTTATATTCTGATCTATTTGAAATATCAGTTTTCATCCACCCAGGCATGTTGTACAATCAATCAACATCCTGATTTTCATCCACTGTGTTAGATATTTTGAAATCAATAGAATCAATTTAGAACCAAAACAGAACCACATTTAGTCTGCTCATGGTGTATATGAGTGGATGGACTGACAAATTTGTAAACATCTCTATAATGACATTATTGAAGAACTTTGTATTTTACAGGCCCCATGGTGTGTAGTTGATTGTTATCAAATGTCAACAATAAACTCACATGAATCACATTCTGGCAGGTCTATTTGTATTTTGGCATAATGAGATACATGTATGTTTTATATATGAACGGTACTTCAGATTTTACATTTACTAAGTTATATCTCATACATACAACAACTTAAAAAATTGGCAGGACATCAATGTCTTTCACTTTCTGTAATTTCAAAATTGACCAATCAGAAGAGCTATATCATAAATCCTTGAGGAATGATAGATCACTCACACAATGTACCAACTATTTCCTGGTAAAAATTGATGATTTGAAGATGGTTGACACAACATGCCCAAAAGAAGCTTCTTCTATATTATGCAGGTATACAGCCTCTGCCACCAGCCTATACAGATTGCAGCATGATATGTAGGGTACAGTAGGTTGAGAGGATGGGTTCTAGATGTATTCACTCCTCACATTTGATTCTTTATATAAGACTCTGAGAGATATACTATTGTACAGTGATTAATAAGGTTTGTTTATTTCAGACTATGTGAGTGGAGGGGAATTGTTCACTCATTTATACCAAAGAGACCATTTCACCGAGGATCAAGTGAAAGTCTACATTGCTGAGATAGCTTTAGCTTTGGAACATTTACATCAAGTAAGTAGCTCTAAAGAAATTTTAGCTTGTAACAGGCTCAGGGGTGGTAACTTTGATGTATCCCATACTTGGTATACATAGGTTCCCAGATTGAGTACAAGAACCGCATTGATTTTGGTAGATGTCATTTACTGTCAACAGAGGTTGTAACATTGTAACACGATAGTTTGATGTTATTGAATGCACATACATATTAGAACTACTTAACTTAGACTGTTGTATGGACAGTTCCTACAAGCTGCTTATGATGTCAGTCCAATGATGACCTAGTAGAAATAGTAACAAAAGTATATGTAATCAAAATAATTTACATATCCACTTTAGGGCTGTCAGCGATTAGCAATTAATCGCGATTAATCGCAAACCAATCTAAGCGTTTAGCAAAATGGCACTAGCGATTAATCGCGTTAGATAAAATCATTGAAGTTTATGCATGACCACCGCACAGCAAAATAAATCCAATTACAATTACTTGCAATTTGGAAAGTCTAGTAAACAATATCACTACAACTTCTATGAAATAAGGATTTGCGCTCCAACATCTATGGGCCGGAAGCGATTAACTCGCCACACAATGGAAGGTTTAGTATTTGTTTCGAGATTTAGCGATGGCCTATCAATTATCGATCTCGAACTCTTACATGCAACACAAAAGGACGAGCTGCATGCCTATTGTTGTCGGAAGTAGCGATGTTCTGTCAGTTATCGCATTAGCACACTTCTTAAATCGCGTGGCTAGTTCAGTACAAACAGCTGAAGAATTATTGTATTAACGTTTCTCAAATGGAATTTGCTTGACATCGATGAATGGTCCTCTAAATAATTAACTGTACCCTAGCTTGTTCAAGTTCAATGAGTGGCCGTTATATATTGATTTCAGAAAGTTTCTAACCCCATTCAGTTGCCATGATATATACACAAAAGCAGATTTAATCCCATTGTTAGCATTTTAGCTTAACCTAATGTATCGTGAAAACCACTTCAACACAGATGGAACAACCACAAATTATTGATTTGAGTTAACACAAATAACTGTGATCAAAGAACTAATCTGAAAGAACTAATGTTAGCCTACTTAGCAATTATATTTTACATTCATGTAAAAACATAGTTTGATGAAAGTCTGCAAAAGCTATTAGCTTTGTTTCTTAGCACCTGGTATTTCAAATGCTGATAGCAGGAACAGTGAGTAACACACTTTCGTGTAAACATTTCGTGATTTTAATAAATGTTGACAGCCTTATGGGTATTAACTGCTAATAATGATAGCGTTACATGTCAACGCAATTAATCGCCAAAAATATGCGATTAAACGATTAATGAATTAATCGCAAATTGACAGCCCTAGTACTACAAAACATGTTCATGAGAAATTAAGCCGCTCTACTCCATTTTGACTCCCGCCATATCAAACCTGCAAGCATTGTGTCATTGACATGACAGGCTTTACATACATAGCATGTATGCAGCAGCCGCACAGTACACTACACACATTAGATCATTTATGCACATTTCAATTGTCATGCCCTTAATAGTGCGCCATAACTACAGCCTACCATTATAGATTGTTAGCACGATGTAATATCCTACCACACAAAATCGGCAACATGGACTATCACAGAATGGTTGATATCATTCAGGGTGGACTTGGAAAATGTCAGGAATTAAGGTTTCAACACATATTTGGTCAGAGAAGAATTATAATAATATATAATTAAGAGAGTTTTATTGTGTGAAATGCTTCAAAAACATTGGAAGAATAATTCTGGAATAAAGCAAAACCGAAATGCCATGCTTTGATGTTTGTTGGATAAACGTTTTATTGCATAATGTATATGTGGTAAATTACGATAATTATCCCACTCTAATTTTCTCGTACTTGCGTCAATAATGCATGCCAGATATCATACAGTATGGCAAACCCAAATGCAAAGTCCCAATTGATGTGCTCTTTAGAGGGGAAAACTTAACACGATACTGTAGGTACGGACTTTGAGTTGTCAAGCCCCACCCATATATATATATATATTATGATTGACATGATTTTGCCGGCATGGGTAGCTTCTGTTATCCTGAACTGTCCCTTTAAAGTTCATACTATTGTCAAACAAAGGAAATATTGATATCATCATCAAAGATTGTGTGTCAAGGGCTGAAATTCTGACAGATCTGAATGCAGCACCAATACAAACATGTTTAACTTTTTTAAGCAGATGATGAGGGGGGGCGGGGTGAACCAATGTGCACTCTAAATTCACCACTGGTTGAATGTAAACACAGAGAGGGACATGATTTTACCTTGTGAGATCTGCACTGCCCCTTGTGCTCCTCTCAACCATGTTTGTGAATCCAATACCGACATCAAGGAGTTTATAATCATCCATTGCTGTCAAGGGCTCAGGGGTCATCCCTGACAGGTACAAACACTTCCCTGTAAAAAAGAAACAAAAAAAAACACCATTTAGATATCTATCATTGAGAATGGGGCTTCCCCAAACTTACTGGCTTGGATATTTATGAGCACCTGTACTTACCTTACTGAACATCCATTAATTTAGGATATTCCAACTTTAGCAT
>JAODAF010031026.1:0-19043 GCA_027574765.1 Molpadia intermedia
AGGTCTTTGTCGGCTTATATATTAGCCTATGGTACATTTTAAAACGGATTGTCGACAAGACAAGTTGAACGCAAACGTAGCTATACACTGACAGTCAAATTGTGACGGGAATGACTCCTTGCCTGGAGTAGAAGCATCTGGACTCTCTAAATAACTAAATTGACTCTTTATATTCACAATCGGCGTCATGTAACTCTGATGCGAGCCAAACTCTGACTCCACGATAAGAGTCAACAAGCTTTTTTACTCATTAACCACCTATCTGACACTTTATGTTCGAAGTATATCACTGTAAGTGTCACCAGACTCTCACAAGAGTCACAACGGTTACTGGCATTACCCTCCCTGAAATGGATTATAGTCAACAGATTCTTTTTATTGACATTGGAGTCATGTGACTTTTGTTGTCAGCCAATGATGACTCCATGATAAGAGTACTCACTGTAGCGTTACGGGTCTGACACTTTGAGGTCCGATTTAAGGGGTCACTTGACTATTACAAGAGTCAAGACGTACACATGTCTTTTTTCACGAACGACCAAACTGCTGGAGAATCGCACAATCAAATGAATCAATTGACTCGAAGCTGCAGTTTTACATTGCAAATGGTAACTAAATCGATATAGTCATTGCAAAAAATTGAAATTCATAAAACTGATACGAAATGCAATAAGATAGTGTTGATTTTAATTAAAATAAACAATATTTTGTTCGACGCTGTTTTGTGCACACCCGGTTGCCTATGCGTCATAGCCTAACGTTATTATCCTAGGCTATATATAGGCCTACATTCCGTTAGGCTTCCCATACTGTACTGCATACTGCTACGTGTAACTAGGCCTAGGCTAGGAGGCCCTCATCAGGCTCATGAATGATAGTTGATACATCAGCCAACAATTATATAAGAAATGTAATTGTGTGCAGTAGCCAGCGGTGGTATATTTAGTTATTGTACAGACTATTCCACACTTTGATTTGAAATAAATTGGCAATGGGCCGGTGGGTGAATCAATCAAGCCTGTATTGTAAAACGTTAAAGGCCTAGGCTAGGCCTATATAGTCAGAGTACAGTCTGACCTTACTATCTATACTAAGGGGCCTATACCTACTGACGTTGAAGCCAATACATCCTACCCACGTCATGCTCTAGCCATGCTAGTAGTAGCCTATTTAGTATTTAAAGTATAAATATTAAATAAATTCAACAAACTGCTATTTTATTATTATTTGAAATTAAATTAGAAATGAATGCAGATCAACATTATTGTTGTGTTTACTGCTCTTATAAATCAATACATTATAACAGATTGTTGAATCACTATAAACTTGTGCATTCCTTTGATCCAAATTTTATGGTGGTATGTGGTATTGACAACTGCCAAAAGACATATCACCTTGTAGAATCTCTCTCTGCTCATCTAAGAAGAAAACATTCCTTTTTTTACAAAAGACAATTCAACATTGAGCCTGAGGGTTGTATTCCAGATGAGGCAAACATTGATAATGAAATGGGAATTGTGGAACATGCAGTTCCTTGTCAAAATGAAAATGGTATAGAAAATCAAGAAAATATTCATGGTGATGAAGCTGCTGGTGTACCACATAATAATCCACAAACATATAATTGTGAAGAGCATGCAGCACAGTTCTTATTGAATCTCCGAGAGACTCACCATTCTACACAAGCAACATGCAAGTATGTAGCAACAGAGATTCAAAAGTTATTAGAAACAAGCAAGAAACAAATTGCCCAAAACGTGAAACAGGAGCTTGCAAGGCAGGATATGGAATGTGACAATGATTTGAAGACGATATTAGATGGGCCTTCACCTGAAGCAACATCTTTTGAGAAATTTTCAAATGTTGCAACTTTTAATAAATATGTTACAAACAGATTTGGTGTTGTGTATCCTGTCGAGGAAGTTTTGGGATACAATGAAACATTAGGTAAAAATGATACAATACAATATGTTCCTGTGTTAAAATCACTTGAGCAACTTTTGAAACATGAAGATGTGCTTGCTGAGGTTTTGAATGGTCATCAGTCAAATGACAATCATTTGAGAGACTTTTGTGATGGAGAGTATTACAAAAAGAATTTTCTTTTCAAAGATGAGCAAAGGAATCTGCAAATTCAATTTTATAACGACGACTTCACAACAGCAAATCCACTAGGAAGCAGGGCTAAAAATTACAAATTTTCAGCGTTTTATTACATGTTAGGCAACATACGACCCCAACATAGATCCAAACTACATGTGATGCAATTGGTGATCCTATGTCAATCTACCCATATAAACAAATATGGGTACGCTGCTGTCTTGGAGACGTTCATTAGGGATATGAAATTGTTGGAAAGTGTGGGATTAGATATGGAGTTTGAGGGAAGAAGGTTCAGGTTTTTCGGAACCTTGTCTTTCATCTCAGCTGACAATCTGGCAGCGCATGCTTTAGTTCGTTTTCCATAAAAATGCTACAAAGCATTTACTGGGCAAAACTCTCAAAGAAGATAAATTTACAAACCGCACTAAAGATAGTTACAATTTGCAAGCTGCAGCAGCTACAAATGACCCAGAGCTGGCCAAGGGGGTTAAAGGGCAGTCCCCTCTGAATGAATTGCAATATTTTCATGTTATTGAGGGCTTGCCATCAGATATCGCACATGATGTTTTTGGTGGTGTTGTGAAAGATGTATTGGAGAATGTTATCAATGCACTGGTACATCAGAGACACTTTTCATTTGAAGACCTGTGTCATAAATTACACAAATTTTCTTATTGTGATATTGATAAAGCAAGCAAGCCTACACCACCAACACATTCAGCTGGTAATTTCAAATTAAAACAAACTGAATCTCAAATGTGGTGTGTGGCACGATTTCTTCCACTGGTAATTGGAAGTCAAATTCCTGAAGGGAATGAAGTCTGGAAAATTGTTTCACATCTATTAGATATGATTGAACATATCTGTGCACCATCATTTGATCAAGCAGCAATCATATACATGAAAAGCATAGTGGAAGATTTTTGGGAATATTATTTTCAAGTATTTGATGATGCGAAACTGAAACCGAAAGGTCATTATACACTGCACTATGCAAGTGAAACAGCACGATTTGGTCCACTCATACATTGTTGGACCATGCGGTTTGAAGGGAAACATAACTATTTCAAACAAGCCAGTTATAGAACAAAAAATAGAATCAACTTGTGCAAAAGCCTAGCAATTCGACACCAATTTCATCAGTCAACATTTCATTCAAACACATATTTCCTTGGTGTTAACAAAGTGGAACCTATCAAAGGTAGAACTGTTCCAATCCAACTTGTTCCCACAGAATGGAGACATGCTTTACTGCCTATAATTGGCAATGCTACTGATGTATATCATGCTGAAAAAGTGGTTGTTGATGGTACCAAATATAGCAGTGACAGTTGTGTTGTAGATTGCTATAAGAATGATTGTTACAGTTTCTGTAAGATCGAAGGAGCTTACATAGTGTCTGGTTCTGTGTATCTCGTTGTACACAGCTTGAAGTAGAAGAATTTTCAAAGCACTATCATGCCTATATTGTAGCATTCTCCAGAAGTCACCCTCTGTTGAAAATAACATCATTGTTAGATCATCATCCACTTGGGCTGTATACAGTCAATTCAAGGATGTATGTTATACTGAAGTATGTTATACCCTTTGATGAGTGAAGTTGAATGAACATGCATTTAATAAGTTGAGTTAAATTAAGATTTGTCATTTGAAACTTCTTATCTTGTCTACAGTAGTACAGTATATTACATCACCCTCTAATGCAGTATACATTACAGTATAAACTTTAACATGATTGAATACAATTTAAATTTTTGAACCCCAAATTCATCATAACAGCCCACAAGTCAGAAGGCCCACTAGTCAGAAAGTACCCTTAACAGTTTCTGACTAGTAGGCCTTCTGACTAGTGGGGTGTAACCAAATTCATATAGAGCTTTTTCAAGCAGTGTGGTAGATTTCTTGTCAGGGGGGGGGGGTTATTGCCTCTTTTAAAATTAATTCGTGTGTAAAAAAAGTAGGAGGATACAAACCCATCCCCCAGGATATATGCCCGTGTTTTCAAGAGTTATGGTACTAATAATGCTAGTCACCCGGGTCAACATGGATTAATTGCATTAAGTATCAGTTTTATCTTTCATCAAACAATCCCACCATAATTCATATTGGCTCTAATTTACATAGATTCAAAATGCTTGAGTATTTGGTTACCGTTCGTGGAAGAAAGAAGTTGGTCTCCATCAAAAACAAAGACAGCTTTTTCAGTGAAGTTCAAAAGAAGTTTGCGGATGTTTTAGATGAGTCATCATACACATTTCAGCTCTTTCATGAGGGATTTCAGGAATTTGTTGAAATAGACCTTCCTGATTTGCCAGATGGTGGAAAAATTTCATTGTTAGAAAAAGCTCCAATGGATCTCTCTTTAAGGTAAGAAAATATCCACTAATGTGGATCCTTGTTAATTCTAGAGAATTTTTTTGTTTCTATTACTGTCGAAATAACAGTAAGAATTAGCTTAGTCATGCACTCTTTTAATCTACTGTACAGGCCCCCTACTGTAGAAAAAAAATATAGCCTGGGGGAATTCCCCTTACAAAATATGTGAATCATGCAATCCTGCGCCTAATTTACAAACACTTGTTAATGTTATTCTCGACCTTCAATCTTATTCTTAATATAAGGTGCCACGTGCCATCCCAAATGGGATGTTATCAGGTTTAAATGGTTCAATGTTGTCTTTTTTAATCCAGGAAGCTAGGTTCAATCCATGGGGTACATGGTGTATGAGGACCTAGCCCAGCAGGATGTCCACAAGGTCCCCCCTTCCAACCCCCATTTATGACTGACACCACATACTTAATTCATTCTATAGATCTGTTTGAACAGTGAATTAACTCTGTGGTGGTAGCTTCAGTATTGTCTAGGGGTGTGAATTTCGAGTATTTTCGCTCCCAGGTACCCGCCCATTTCGGGTGGGTACCCAGGTACCAGAAATTCTTCCAACAGAAATTACATAATCAATTGGATATGCAAAGAAATGCGCCGATGGAGTTAGGCGGTCCTAAAGGCTAGGCCTAAATGAACGTTGTGCTAGCCTATCACTGTATCAGCAATTCAGCGTGCATTGGCTTACCTGAAAAGTTGTTCGTGTTAATAATCATCATGCGATTTCTTCTTAAAATCACCAATCTCATCCAGCATGATTAATATCCACCCTCCCCAATTATAGTTAAGTCATAATCGGAATGACCTATACCCACCCTGCCCCATAGAATCAGCTCAGTCCAATTCCCTAGCATAGATTAATTTTCTGATTTCGATCGAAGATGTCGCGTTCAGCGTACAAAGTAACAAAATGGATTAAATGAAAAGGAAAACATATAGCCTATGTAATTTTATTAAACCATATATATGCCATTTTCGGGTATCGAGCATGTGGTTTTTGTACCCGGGACTCAAAATTTTCAGGCGGGACTCTATTTCCCAGGACTCGGTCACATCCCTAGTAGTGTCTAATACCACCTTCATGGTGTCCATGGTGTATGAGCATCATACCCAGCAAGACTCCCCTTAAAGTAAGGGTCCCTCTCTCCCTATGTATGACTGATATATATCACCTTGGGTTGGATTCATTCTATATATTTAATAGACCCCCTGGTGGCACTGGTACTGTAGCAGCTACATCATCCTCAGTGGCTAACATCACCTTCGTGGAGTCCATAGTGTATGACCACCTAGCCCATCAGTATGCCACTAAGGTGCCCCACCCTTCCACCCCTAATGTATGAATGACTGACATCTCAACTGTGATTCATTCTATAGATCTAATGGGATGTGAGTATGGACTCCCTGGTGGTACTAGTAGCAGCTTCATTGTTAGTGGCTAACATCACCTTCATGGGGCCCATGACCGGTGTTTGGGCACCTAACACAGCAGGGGGTTTCTAGCCCTAGCCCCCCCCCCCCCTTCATGCATGACTGATTACTCTTGATTCATTATATTTTGATAGAAAAGTAAGGATTCCCTGGTGGTACTGGTACACTAGCAGTGGCTAATATAACCTCCAAGGTGTATAAGCACCAGCCCAGCAAGATGACCCTCACATACCCCTCCCCCACCTACCCCTCTCCGATGTATGACTGACATCTCTACTTTATTAATTATGTAGTTCTAATTGAACAAAGTATGCATACACACGTAGCAGCTTAAGCATTGACATTACCTTCATGGTGTATGAGCACCTAGTCCAGCAGGATACCCGTATGACCCCCTTCCCCAGTATGGCAGACATACTGGTCTTTATTTTATCTATAGAGCAGACAATACTCTCTGGTAGAAGAGACAGAAGTGGCTAACATCACCTTCATGGCACCCATGGTGTATGAATACCAAGGATAGCCCAGCTGGATGCTGATAGTGTCCCCCACCCTGCCCTATAATCCCCATGCATGACTGACATCTCACCCTTCATTCATTAAATCTGATTCTAGTTCAATGTTTATGTCAATAAATAATATTTTAATGTGTGAATTTGTGCATGTTTCGCAACTGTGAAGTGTGCACGTCCATAACCATAAATCTGCATGCGACCATAACTGCAGTGAAACGGATATGCGCCCTAATACAAATGATATAAATTAGATTTATGTTGTGTTTGGAAACTTAGAGTATTGTTTGATTTCTAAAAGCAAATACAATTGATATTATTTTATGACATAGAATACTCGGCAAAGACGAAAGTCTGATGGCTGGTATTTGCCATGAATAAAGTACTGTACATGACTTGACCATATGAAAAGTAAAGTTATATGGTTGGTCTGTATTGCATGATTTGTTAAAATCTCTGGAGTGTATGTCCATAACAATTGAACTGCCCTATATCATACCGATACATTTTTACATATTCTGAGAAGGGGGGTTGATCACTCACCATCCTGTCAGAAGGGGGTAATTCCCCCACGGCCCCACCCCCTCGCAGAGTCACTGAGCTTGATATGGTTATACTCTAAACTGATACGTTATGTAAATTGTTATTGTCTTACATTGTACTTTAGGGCCTATGGGCTATAACTCAACTCAACTGAAGTATATTTTGCATTTCTGTAATTGTAATTTAATTGTATGTTATCTTCCAGATTCACTGGAAATAACATTGCTTCTCTACCATTCAATAGCAATTCAGATTACGAGGACATTTTCCTTTTGGGATCACCATTGGAACAGAGCAGTTTGGAGGGTTCCATCTGTTCAGAAGCTGACACAGTCCTACTATCTCCTTCCTCTGCAAGCTGTGAATCTTCTTCGTCATCTAAGTTTAAAGCATCTGGATCTACAAGCTCGGGATCATCTTCAACTTCTGACCATGGCCCGGTTCCCTCACTGAGTTCAAGTACCGGAAGAAGTCTTCCGTTTCCATTGGTCTTACCTCCTCAGATGTTTGGATCACTTCAGAAGAAATTAGATGGAAAGCAAGCACTTACTCGAACAGACCGAAGCAAACTGTTGGATTCATTGTACGATTTTGTCAGTGGACAACATAACATGTAGTAAGTTGCTTAAATATTTGATAGATTACATGTAAAGTTTTGTGCGATATTGCAAAACAGGTTTAAATTCAGCAGCTTAATAGAATTGCCATTACTGTCCTTCTAATGGTATCTTACTGTATCTACGTACATGTACCACTAGTATTTACTGTACCGTATACATAGGCTTTAATACATTTACATCCAAACTATGCTATGTTAGCCACTTGATCAGATTTGGAGTCATAACAACACCAATTAACTATTATAGGTTATATCGCAGGCAGTGAAATGTGTGGTACTGTAGGTTCCACAGGGTGGCGGCGATCCTTGCCCCCAACATTCCAGTGCCCCCACATTTTTCACTAACTTGATTTGTTCCTCAATTGGTAGAGTGCATGTCTACTTTTCAGCTGGGAGGCCTGGATTCAATTCCCAGTTGACTAAAGAACCAAAGACTTTGAAAATGGGACCATGCATGTTGCCTGCTAACTCTAAGGCATTCAGCATATTATGAGATTTGGAACAGGGAAACAATCCAGTGATCCACAACTGGTAAAAAACGGCAGTGGACGGTTATATATCATTCACTCATATATTTCACCACATCCAAAATATTAGCCTTAAGTACTAATCTTTTGGTTGGAGGCTGCTGGGCATAGTGAAAGGCACCCCTCACACAATCTTATGTCTACAGAGCTCATGTTAATTTAATAAGTTGTTTCTTTCTCCCTAGCTATTTGACTGGATTATGACGTTGTAGTCAAAGCCCCCTCGCACAATTTTAATCCGGCCCTGAGCTCATGTGTAGAGCTCATGGTATTCTAAGAAATTGTTTCCTTTGTCCCTAGCCATGGACTATATATGCAGTTGTAGTCACAGCACCTCAGTCACACAGTATTAATATGGCTCTGAGCTCAGTTGTATAAAGCACATGTTATTTTAATAAGTTGTTTCCTTTCTCCGTAGCTATTTGACGGCCACGGATTATGACGTGGTAGTCACGGCGATGCTGGAGGCATACCCACGGCTATCTGATGGCCTGGAGAAGGCAAATGCAAAGGTAACTAATTTATATTATAATAACTCACATGTATAATTATTACTTATTAATAATTATGGCTCAGAAAGTTCATCATAAAACAACGTTTAATAAACTACTATACATTGAAAGGTCTGCCAGACACTTGTTTGTGCAATGATCAATGAATCAAGTCACTAATTAAATTTGTCTACAGTTTGATCTGCAGAAAGAAAAGAGGATGAGCTATAGCTAGGGTGCCCTCAATTTCTTTAATGTTGATGGCCTTAGGGTTAGGGGTACTTTTCTTTCTAGTTGAAGGAGTTTTGGCATTAGTATCATATGTTGATGGATTCCCATCAAGGGTAATTTTAGACGGGCTCCAGGCTCTGTTTCACACCCGTTAGCAATGTAGAAGCTCCATTGAGAATTTAAAAGATGTACACAAAACCACACTTTTCTTATGAAGTGGCATCCATTTCTGGCATCACTAAGATCACACTTGATTCCCATAAAGTCAAAAGGATGGGGGAATTTACAGCACTCCTACTTACCGTCCAACTCTTGTAAATGATGTTGTCCGAGGATGGAAACTCGAGGTAGTGAAATTCCTGGTGAAAAAACTCTTCTCGTTTATAAAGAGCTTCTATACATGCTTGCTGGTAAAATGGAAAAAGGATACTGACCCCTTGGGTGCCCAATTGGGTCACACAGATGGGACAGAGTTATCAGTGGAAAAGTTTACCAATAAGGTGCACGCGGAAATCGGGGCGAATGTATTCGGTTGGACGGTAAGTATGTCGCTCATAAATCTTAATGAAGCATGGTTCAAGATTAGATGAAAAACATGTAGTGAGTGAGAGGCAGGCACTACAACATGGTCTCAATAATGCTATACAAAAATGGCTATTTAGCTAGCTTGAAAATTGTATTATTCTTCAACAAAGGGACCTCATGCTAGTGCATCTGTAGCTGTATACTGAATGAGATATTATAATTCAAATTAAAGTTAAATATATTATCATAAGCAACCCCCATAGCAACCGACCCATATATCCAGAAGAGACATTGCGTTTAAACTGGTCACTGGTTTAAACCCTGACACACACTAATTCCCATAGCAAGTAGGAACCATATACCTATTAATGAAACTGACCAAAATCTGGGATCATATATGGTTTAATCTGACCAGATAAGTCTTTATCAAATACAAATGACCATATATGGGAGAAACACACTTGTATGTATCTGGCTTTATTCAAATTTAACCCCTAGAAGTAAACATAGGACAATTAATAAATTCATGCAGGGCATAAAATTCATGAATTGGTGAATTGATATATGCAAATTAGGCACAATCTCATTTGCATATTATTTGCATTACATGCATTTTATCAAAACGAAGCAGTGTCAAGATGTTTTCATCAATATTAATTTACGTAAGATTTAGTGTAAAAATATGAAATACAAAACAGTTTTAAACAAATATTATGTTTCTATACCAAGCTGCGGTAAATGGTTATCCCTTTTGCTTCTATATATTGACTTCAGACAGGTAACCATGTAATGATCTTACTAGATTGGCATCCCATGTAATGATAGCATGTAATGAATGCATACTCTATATGCTGTACATATAATTGAAAATTACTTAATTACACTAATTCCCTAATAATTCCATAATGACATATTGTATGGCATCTTGAGAGTGACATATACTAGACAATGGCAATTTAAATATGTTTGCAGCATGATTGTAGACCCTATTTTTGCATGTACTACTGAACTATCATCAAGTCAAACCATGCTATATCATTTTGTCTACAACAAAAAGTTGTACAATTACTCTGTTCTTTCAATTCACCTTCTCCCTTACCACTTTCTATGACATCCATTCCTATATATATACAGGTTATAAAGTTTCCCATTACTCACTACATGTATATACTCTTGTAGACAGGACTTTATTGTATGCAGGGCTCGAAATAGCCCACATCACCATCAGATGATATCCCCTCACAATATTCCATTATTGCTGTCAAATTATTTCCATACCCGTAACACCAAAAAGGTAAACTCTAAGTTAAAGTACACCCCAGCACCACCTGGATCCACACTTGGGGGAAGCTGTATATATATATATAATGTAGAAAAGAGTTTTAACTAATGTCTTACACCTCTTGAGTGTTGGTAGCCTGCGGCTGACATCCACCAGCCTTCGAAGCCAAGTGGTTATTCTGTGTTGGACATGTGACCGCTGGTGGTTTTGCGATCACATGACTTGATGATCTTGTTGTATAAGTGGTAGGATGTGCCGGTCCTGGTCTCAGTTTAGATTGCTGTTGATTGCTCTGCCTGATATGGATGGCCTCTCGCACTCCCTGCGATACCAGTCACTCTATATATATATATATATATTAATATTACTTTTAATTATTTATTTCACTTTCAAAGGCTCTGTGGCACAGACGTCTCAAGGATAAATTCAAAAACACCCGGAAGAGGTATGACAATAATGTGGCCTGTGTGGTAGCAAAGAAAAGGAAGATCATCACAGAGACTGAAACTGGTCAGCATGCAAAAATCACCAAAAATGTCTGGGGAGTGAAGAACTTTTTGCCTCAACGTAAATCATCTGATGATGATGAATCTATCAAGCTATTCATTGCGTGGTTGCAAACACAGCAGCGAGTAGATTATTCAAAAAGAGCCAAGGATGCAATTGCAGATAGGATGGACAGGACCTTTGCAGAAAGAAGACATCGCATCATCATAGAAGGGAAATTGGTCACAGACATGAAGGAAGAGTTCCCAATATTATTTCATGAAGATGAGGTAAATATAGTTTGCAATTCAATATGTCATCAACTTTACCTTTGGGAAAATGCAGTTCAAAGTTCAGGGTCTTGGTCTCCAACTACAATTTATTGTCCCGCTTGAACTATGTTCAAAAGATAGTTTTATCACCAGCACAATGCTGTGGAGGTGTTTATTAGCCTTTCTAGTTCCTTCCGTTTTGCATAGGGTACTGGTCATCGATTGGATAGGATTCGTAAAAAGTGTGTTCAGCGATTTCACGTCATCGGTTTGTGTCATCGATTTGATAGTGTGTCAACATACACATGTCATCGGTTATTCGCATAAAATCATAAAATCTATGTCACTAATTGTATAGTGTCAAAACCATGTCATCAGTTGTACGGGTAAGACATGTGTTTGTAAGGGCTTGTGAACACAATATCTCCAGAACCTATGATGACGAAATCTGGTAGTGGGTAGCAGGGCCAGAGGCTCTCGAACTAATTAGATTTTCGACACAAAGCATGCTAATTAGGTTGGCTAATTTGCATAATTTATGCACTAAACCTAGTAAATGCATTATCTGGAAAGCTGTAAGAGATATGGTGTTAAAAACTTGGTGGCTATATCTATATACCAGGCATGAGACTCCACATTTGTTGTGTTGCCAATCTAATTTTTTTTTTTTTGTAATAGACATGGTAATGACAGTAGTTATGTTTGAATCAGTTCAAAAAAGTGTGTATAGACCTCTTAACCGGAGCATATTTGCATATTTTGGAGAGCCTGTCCGCTGTTTTGGAAATCGCAATGGTGCGAATTTAGTATCAGTGCGAGTCACCTCACTCACCTGTCAAACTTTTCAGAGGTTTTTTTCATGTTTGATATACATAATGTGATCGCAAGAGCCAGCTGTCCCATAAGAAGCAAGACTAGTGGTTCGAGAACCACCTTTTTCTTGTAGTTATAGCTGTCTCAAAATTTCAGAAATATGATTAAGAAATTCCACTCTGAACTGGATTATTAATAGCAGCTTCCTGGTTGAATACCATTGTGAAGCTATTTTGTGACTGTTTTTTGCCTGTTAGTTCGTTCATACTCAGCCGGTTCATTAAAAATCAGACCTACTACCTTCTTGCTTATCATCATCATCATCATTTAACGTCTCTTTTCCATGCTAGCATTTATCTTGATATCAAATCACTGTGATTGTTATTAAGTAAACCCGTGTAGGGTTTACTTAATAAGTAAACCTGTCTAGGGTTTACTTAATTACAATCAGAGTGTTTTGATATCAAGATAAATTGGAGCAGGGGTTTTCATGGCTGGATGCCCTTCCTAATGCCAACCTGTTTTACAGACCAGGCACTTGATATTTTTATCGTGATACCAACACTAGATGAGTTGCCAGCTATATAAGGCCTAAAGAACCTCAGCTGCCCTTGGGGTGGTTTTATATAAGAGTTTTCCTTCTCCTAGATGAATTGCCTTCACTTCGGCTAAGGAGCCCCATCCACCCCAAACTATATTATATATAAATATATCATATTACTTGTTCTACACACTGCAGAAAAATAGGGAATATGGAATTAACTGCCAGGAAATTTGGCTGACATGCGGGAAATCTTGGTGCCTAAGTTTTTATTAGGGATCCCACATTCCTGCCGATACTGACAGTGCAGTCAGTCTTTTAAAACTGTTCTTCATATCTAGTGATATGTGATATTTATGTCTTGCATGCACTGATCACCTCCCGAAATTCAAGAAACAAAACAATGTAATCATAAAGTTACCAGCATTCAGCATGTGATTGATACAGTCAAATTAATCCACAAATTGAATAAAGACTGTGGATGGCGCTATATATACACCTTTGTGTTACAATTGATCATGAGACTCAACTCCAAACCCATCCACTAATTGCAAGCTACTAATTTGTAATGAAACACGGTCACGGTGGTAGCATTCTTCTACCGGCCGGGATATTATGGCAGATCAATACCAAATACTTAAAATGAGTCCTGATGACTTCTCAGTTAGCGCTCAGCATATGAGATTCGGAAAGCACACCAACATAGGACTTGAAAATGTGGAACCTGCATTTCCAAAGGTGTGACCTAGGATTACAAACATGGCTGGGTGACTTTGAAAAAGGAAAAAAATACTTTAAATTTCTGGTAGCCGATCGATAGGACCATGATTCTCTTTGATTGGAAGCTAACATCGGTATGAATTGTTGTACATGACGGTGAGGTACAGCTTTAATTAATACGTACCACACTAGGTAATTAGTCCCTGGCATATACCAAAACCAGTAAGTTGTAGGTGGTTTACACATTTTCTTGATGTAGTTTTCTTGTGTTTTTACACTTAGATTCCAAAAGAGATGTATCGACTCACTGAGCGTGATCTGGAAGAAATCTTCAATCAAAGTTTGAAGAAGTTTTCATCAAGTATCGTCAGACTTTCCCCAACCAAAAAAGAGTCATCTTTTTTGAAAGAATGCCGTTTGAAAGTTGCAAACACCCAGTCAGAAGCTGAAAGAAATGGTAAGTGCAGCTCTTAAGTTCAGTATCCTATGTAGGTTTGAATCACTGGGTGCAGCCAATCCATACAACAAGGATACTTCCCTACATCATCATCAATCCAGTGTTGAGGTGTGTGTGAATGAAAACTAATATGATTAAAAATAAACCCTTTTCTTAATCTGACCCCGTAAAACAACAGCCTATAATATTGATCCACATGAGACATCAGGCTGCTGTGGTTTGCTTTGGAAATGATCATGTGATTTGTATTCTGGTGTTGAATATGGTAGGTTGAAGTTAACCCATAAAGTTGACAAGTTTGGATAAAAAACAATTCAATTCCATTGAATTGTTCGTGGGGGTTAGTGGGGGTAATAATATCCCACCACCCACACGGGAAACGTCCTCCTTTTAGTCGCCTTCTATGAAATTTAGAAGATACAGTGGGCATATTCTTAATCCGCACCCACACAGGGCAAAAATGATTTCAAGGTCCATCCACCTGATACGATAGTCAATCCAGCATTGTGGGTCATCAAGAATTCTGGGTGTTAGTTCCCTAATCAGGGTAATAACTCGCGCATGGAAAGCAGTTATTTTACAACGCTAAAGTGGATGAAACCGGTATGGCTTATGAATTATAACTTCAAATCGGAGACGTGGTTGTCAAAATTTTGAACTTGGGAAGTTGTTTGCATAGGAAGACCATATATTGTTCTAGGATGAAACACCTAGTACAAGAGTACCGACTTTGATTTGCACCCTCAACCTCCTGGTTTCTGAGCTTGTTTATAATGCCACCATCCTTATCCACTCAACCACAGCTCCGGCTATGGCAGAAATATTTAATTGGCATTTTTGCGTCAGTTTTGCAGCTGGAGGATATTGATTAGTCAGGTAACTAGGACTTTCATAGTTTTTCCAAGAGGTACTGTGAAGTTAATTAACCAGACCTAATTCACCAGGATTAGGTATGTGGTCCTAATGTTAATCCATTTATGTTAACTTGCATTTGCAAAGGTTTCAAATTCCTAAATTTGGTTCCTTGATGTAAGCAACATAACCTCTATATGCACTTGGGTCGGCATATGTGTGTATACATGAATGCGTATATATCACACTTTGCTACGGTACGCAGTCTCAACTACAGAATGATAGAGCATTGTCATACTTGGTGGGTGGATGAACCATAGTGAGTAGAAAAACCAATTTATTTTTGGTGCTCATCTCACAAATATTAATGCAGTTAATGGGTCAAAGGTCACAACCTTCATATTGCAATAATGCTGTCACCACTGATTGTGTCCAACCTTGACATGATGTTGTTGGCCAATGACAGTTACCAGTATGTACATCGAATCAGTACATGACCATGTGTGTTAAATTCAAGATATATAATGCATATATTTGGGTTTAGACATTAATTTCTTGCACAATACTATAATTAAATATTCAAATATCATAACTAAAAAATGGAAAAATCATTGTCAACCATGTTGATTGATGGCCTGTATATATGTTGGTTGATGATGACAGTATGTTGCTGTTACCTTAGTAATTTTGGTATTATGCAGAGCACATTAATGAGTTTGTAATGATGGACCTAGTCAAATTGATCAGACAGGAAGGTATGGGATGACATGCTGTGCATTCTAGTTCTGATAGTGGTATAATTGAGAATAGTACAGGATAATTTCATGAAGATCTAAATAAAATAAAATTTATAATTTGAATTGTTTGAAATGAATAAAGCAGTGGACAACCTCACTGTAACAATTTTTCACAACAGTTCTCAGTATATTCATTCAGGTACTTTCATGAGGAATAAGTATATATTATTTAACAAAAGAACATTCAGACATGTTTCAATATATTTATGCAAATTGCTTTTTATTTTTCATTTCCACATTAGATATTCAGGGAGGACTTGCCTTGCTATTAATTCCAAGCCACTTGAAAGAATCAATAGAGAGTCTCTTCTGGTCCAAAGAGGACAGCCCTGAGGACTTGCCTTTGCATCCATACATTACTTGGAGTGGACAAGAGATTTTTTCAGAGGACACAACGTTTACTATCTATGCTGAAAATACAGAGATATGTCGTGGCAAGAGTATGACGAAAGCATTTTTTGTAATGATGTCTGCATATTATCTATTTAACTTACAGTACCCAACGTGTATCAAAAGTTTTTTAGGATTTATGCAGAAGTTTGTGCTGGATATCCATGACTACTCCAAAACTGCTGACACCAAGGTCATTAACTTTGTTACCAGAATTAACAAAGGTTAGACATGAATAACCCTATGCCAGACTGCACCTGAAAATAAAGGATTTTATTTTCATAGCTCATAGTTGTTTTATTTGCAGTTAAGTTTGATTGACTTAAAGTTAGTTTTAGTGCCCAAGTGCGCCAAATTCCAAGTTTTTTTTAATTAACAGAAAGTATCTCCCTTATACAAATTTATCAGTAATTTTGAAGCATGCAAAAGAATTGAGAGTGCAGGCAGCGTGTTTTTTAAACACTACACACTTGCAAAAAAGAGCATGCAGTATGCTCCAGAGCATGCTACACACTTCATTTGCACGCTTAGAGCAAGCACGCTTGGATTGTGCGGCATCCAGGAGCGTGCAGTAGACGCTGTAGCATGCTGCATGCTCCAAAGCGTGCAGCACGAAGCGTGTATTGTTTATAAATACATGCAACCTGCATACTCCAGAGCGTGTAGCTTCCTCTAAGGCGTGCAGTTTCTTCTGGAGCGTGCAGTTTCTTCTGGAGCGTGCAGCTCCATGGATGCATCTCCCTATGGAGCGTGCAGCTCCCTCTGAAGCGTGGAGCTCCCTCTGATGCGTGCAGCTTTCTGTGGAGCGTGTATAGTGCCCCCTGGAGTTTACTTGCAGCATATCTACTGTGTGGTATGGTTCTCTACATTTTTCCTGAACAAAAGAAATGAACAATATTGGTATAATATAGTGAAATATTCTCAATGCTGACCAATGAAAGTTGGCATGCATTGTCTATTCAGTTTGCAAAAATTCCTTCCTAACTTTTAAACCAGTGGCAAACAGTGGCCTGTGTTGCCAATTGGTGGAGGGAGGATTTGGGGGTAAAACACTTATTAGACAGGGGACAAACTATATGTATGATTTTTTTTTTTTGCTAATTACACTAGACCTCATCTGGAGGCAGGTTGGGGTAACACCAAATTTTTATGGGGTACCCCCAGGCCACCCCCTGACAATACCACTGGTGGCAAATGTACAGGTCTACCCGCCTCTGTAACATGCAGTTTGGTGTTCAGACATCCAAAATGTGTCTAAAACTGACCCAGAAACCCACTGCACTTATAAGTTCATTTGATGGTTTGGTTGAAAATTATTTTGGCTCCATGTGGTGTCTTGTTGACTGAATTCATATCCATATCTTCATGCAGAGAAAATACACGCTCTAAAATCACTAGTATGAGGAATTTCATGCATGCAAACAGCGTGCAGAGGAAGCTCGCTCTGTTTGGCGCATGCAACTTTCAACAAAGCGCGTCTGAACAGAAGCGTGCCCAGAGCATGAAAAACTAATGACACGCAGTTAAAACGCATTGACATGCACTGCAGTGTACACGCTGTTTGCATGCTCAGATTTGTGTAAGTGCTACTTCAATTCGGTCATAAATTTCTGAATTTTCAACCTTTTGAAACTTGTTTTACATCAATTTGAAGGGAATCGACTAAAGATTCTAAGGGTGTTATTTAATTTTGGGTTAATAGCGAGGTAAGACGAAATTGGGTTTAGTTTTTTATCCTCTTATTTGTCAGAAGTTTTCATATTGATCTGGACTATTCTTTTAAAGTTTATTACCTGCCTTAACTGTACTGTAGTGTGCTGTTCTGTAATAATGCATGAAGCTAATTAGAATGGGAGTTTGTGGGGGTTGTATTAAATACAATTAAGATAGGACTACCAACTAGTATGGAATTTCCTCTAATGTCAGTTGTGGATAATCTAGGACATACTGTACACTGTCAACATGCCTGTGCAGCTTTTTCAATCAGGGGGGGGGGGGTCGATTTAGCGACAAGTGGAACATTTTGATTACCAACTCTGGAGTCCGGACGGCACGTGCTCCGAAGGCGCGAGTTATCTAGGGGGGTCCGGGGGAATGCCCCCAGAATATTTGTGAAATTGTAGACGTCAAATGTTGCAATCTAATGCATTGTGCGAGTTTTCTAAGGGGTCCGGGGGCAATTCCCCCCAACCCCTCCTCCCCGGAAAATGTTGAAATTCTAGACGTCAAATGGTGCAATCCGATGCATTGCGCGAGTTATCTGGGAGGGTTCGGGGGCATGCCCCCCAACCCCCCTGGAAAATTTTGAAATTCTAGACGTCAAATGTTGCAATCTAACGCATTGTGCGAGTTATCTAGGAGGGTTCGGGGGCATGGAATCACTACGCACAGTTGCGTTCTAATTGTTACAACTTTTGAACCATCGTGCATATAGCTTTTTTTTACCAGCATTCAATAAAGTGCTGCATAGAAAGGAACAAGGGTGCTTTTCATGTTATGCTGGAAAGAGTTGTTTTTACTGACTTGCAGTTGAAAGTCTTTAGTAAGTTGTTAATAAGATGTTAATAAATCAAGAATGCAGAACACTCATTTGATGCTGGACTCTTCTAAAAGAGTCACCATGACTCTTTTAGAAGAGTCCAGCTTCTGTCCGTGCAGCGACACCCCTAAAGGAGTCAGGCTTGTAGTGACTCTTGGGAAGAGTCAACCAGACTCCTCTAGGGGTGTCGCTGCACGGATAGAACTGGACTCTTAAAAAATAGTCATGGGGACTCTTTTTCGATTGTCAGTGTAGTGATCTTACTGAGTCCGCTGACAATAGCATCTTGCTCATGATTCAGTCTTGCCTAATAAAATTAAAAGAAAGTATCCTCACTATAGAAAAATTAAAAGGATTGGAATCCGGCTTTTTACTTGACAAAACGACAAGGGCCAAAAGGCCACATTAGAGAATAAGAACCACAAAACAGTGCCGGCTCTGAGTGGGTCGTTTGACCCCATATCGGTGACCTCTACTTTCACTTCTACTGAGCTTTTTTCAACATGCAGGGGAGTTTATTTTTTAAT
>JAODAF010031027.1:0-11915 GCA_027574765.1 Molpadia intermedia
TGGCTCATTTTAGAGGGCTATTTTACAGAAAGAGAGGGCTAATCGCCCTTAGCCCTCGTGTATTTTGAACCCTGGTGTTGACCATGTGCTTACATTGACTAATTATGAGAGAACTCATTGTTATTCATAAATATACAACTCAGACACCTTGGACCCCAAACAATGTCGGGTTTTGTTCTAATATATGCGTAAAATAATAAGAGTAAACATTAACATTGGATATATCAGAAATTATCCCCTTAAATATAGCTTGAAATAGCCTTCTGGTATTAATGTTATTATACATTGGGCACATCACAAAGTGCATGTACTATTATACACTTGAAGTAATGATGCATTGTAAAGTTTGTAATATTCAAAATGGAAACACGACTGTCCTGGAAGTAGTACTGTAAGTAAACAAACAGAGTGGGAGCTTGAGGCAATGTACATTAAACGTTTTCATGTTGAGGAGCTACTTTCCCTCCTTTCTTTAGGATAATATAAAAAAAAATAACCAAATGGTAGATATTTGTGGCAAGTTTCATGCTGATGCAATACAAATTTCCTTTGTTATACTGTAAAACAGTATGATGTTGTACAATTATGTGGATATACATTAAAACTTTGTCCTGATTATAGCACTTACCATGCTGACCATCTATGTACAGTAGCATCTTCTAGTTTAGTTACAGAATGAAAACTGATCATGGTCAATTATCTCAGGCCGTCATCACAGTGACTATCATCCTATAGCCCTTTATTCCTTTTGCGATTTTTGCTATTGCATTTTGTCAAATTTTGCTTACGAAATGTTTTTTGGATTATAAGGTCGGCAGACCACACCCGCTCATCTAAAGTTGAAAAGTTAATAATTATGATTTTGCCAGTAGGCCTGTATATCTCCCTATTCTACCCCTAGCAAATTTTCCATACACTGACAAATTTATAAATCATTTTTTTAGGTTTTGTGAAGTACATGGCTCTTTTAATTTGATCTCACCCTGGTGCCCCTCTCACCGTCCAAGAGCTTCTGATGCACACTAGAAGTCCTTGGTTGTATTAGTAGTGTAATGCAGTACATAATTACAACCAAAGTGGTAGACCGCATGTACGTGTTTGAAATGTAGGTAATTGATCTTGTATAACCCGGCTGGCCTGGTAGTTTCCTGGGATAAAATATGATGAATATTACAGTAGTTGACTGAGTGAAAGAGGCCATTTTCGATGCCTGCTATAAATTGCAATAGTCAATGTCATTGCAAATCCTACCCTTTCAATAGTGAGAATAATATACTCCCATTGAAGCTATAGTAGATTATCAGGCGTTGAGACATGCCGATACCCTGTACATGGTAAAAAGGCTATATTTCTCCAAAATATTTATTTAAAAAAAAATTCTCTGACTTTGAGAATGGTTTATATTGGTTGCTTCATGTTTGGCACAACATTATATGGTGGTATTATGCATTATCAACAACATCATCATCAACATGTGTTACAAACATTTGGGCATTTTAACGAACAATAATTTTCATCAGAGCCATGCATGAGTCTCCATCTACTTTTCTGTTTCAGGTATCTTTACAAGTATTATAATGGAACTAATACCATGAAATTAATTTGTCAATTTGGGGGGTCAAATTACAATAATTCCATATCAGCTTACTTGAAAATTCTATTTTTGAAAACTACAAATATTTTAAAATATCTGTAACTTGATTATAATATCTAAAATTAGAGGTGCATGTTTACTGTTCATGTACTATTCTGCTATCTCATGTTTTCTAAATATTTCTACTCTTATCAGGCATTTTTTCTGAAACCCAAACATGTAGCTGTCTAGCTGATAATTCTAATTTCCTTGGAGATACTATGACATTCTAGTCATATCTGGATTTAGTGATGGATAAATCTGATCTCTTTGATAGTATCAGCAATGTTGATGTATCAGGTGACATGTGTAGATTAAAGATATCATGTTGCCTTAATTCAAAGAGAAGATTGAAATAGATTAAATTTTCTGGTTTTATACTCTAAAAGCTTTAATGTTACCTTTTAACAGAAACGTAGAAACGATTGAATGTATTTTTTTATGGGTGGGGGGACAAGAAATGATACATTTTATGCATGGATCCCTTCCAATAGATACATATAATAAGAACATTTGCAATTGAATGGATCTGATTTCCAGTAAATTCCTGTATTGTATATCATCATAATTAAAAAGTAATACAACCAAGAGGCACGAGGCTTCCACAAGGCTTCTTGCTTTGACAGGTAAATTGTAATCAGGGAAGGGAAATATTTTTGTGAACGTTATGGAAACAGGGAATTAAGAGAAATGGTTTGTTTAACAGCCACATGTATCAAAGACTGCTCGGTGGCATTTATTTAAAAAAATTGAAATATTTTGGGTTGTAACTTGACATGCTGATTCCAAAAAACAACACAACAAATCTGTACGACCTTCCTAACTGTGCTTTTATTACGAAACCCCCCTCAAGAAAAATTAGAAAAACTTTGCACATGCACCAAGGTCGCACATGGATCAAACAAATGACATTTTTGCTCGAAAGGTACCTTTGAGATATCATATATATATATATTGACAAAACTTTTGTTCTTTTCCCCTTTTCTCTCAAAATAAACATTTTTTCCTCTTTTGACTTTTGATCTTTTGACCTTGCGTCAGTTGTAGTTTGACATAATATGATTCCAAAAAACATGACAAGTCAACCATCCTATTAACTGTGCTTTGTTAAGAAAACTGCCCAAAAATTTTGACTTCTGATAACTTTGCAAATGAAGGTCGCACAGGGGTCAACCGAGTTAATTTTTGCTCAGAAGATACCTTTGCGATCCAAATATGGCATCAGAAATTTCAATATTCAAGAAAAAACTCATATTACAAAGGTCACTGGAGGTCAAATGTCACCCGGAAGCAAGTCTACTATTGGATTAATATTAATATAACATAACTCCAGTCCCAACACTAACAGACATTTCGTTCTCAAGTTACTACCAAAATACTAGTTTTGACCACTAATTGACCTTTCGTGACTTTAGATCACATGACCATTATGGTTAGAAATGTTCCCCTACCCCATTCACAACTTGTCCCACAATAGCAACCATGTCAAAAACTCAACATTTGGCCCACCATTTGGTCCATCATAACTTGAGAACTGGTTGTCCAATTTAAGTGGGAGTTTGCTTTTTCTAGAGAGCTCATGGACCTCCTAACTGTGCTTAAAGTCCCCAAAAACTTTGACCTTCTATAATTTCGCACACGAAGGTCACACATGGGTCAACCAATTATTTGATTTGATATTTTTTATCGGAAGGTCCGAAATTTAAATATCCCCCAAAATCAAAATGGTCAAACTGAAGTCACAGCTGGAAGCGGGTCGCCTATTGGATTACAACAGCATAACTCCTAAGTTATTGCCAAACTACTATTTTTTGACCACTAATTGACCTTTGGTGACCTTGGATCACATCATCTTTATGTTTCAAAACTTACCCTACCCCAATCACAACCTGACCAAAATATCAATCATGTTGGACCTTGTCACTGGGGGTTATTGTATTTTTAGTATTCAGGTTTCTTGACCCATTGCAGGCGCCAAAAACAATAGGGTTCTATATATAGCTCACTATATCTGTACACTAAGTATGACAAACTTGTAAATGTTCCCTTGTTGAGTTAGCGTGTGCTGAAGCCATGCATCACACACACACACACACGCGAGTTGAATGCATAGGTTTCTTTTGCAAAAGCAAGTAACCTCCAAAACACTACAATAACAGATTTTGTTTTCTTGTCAAAGTTACAAATTAAATTGCATATTAAAAAGTTTACTTAAAGGCTTCTTGCAGTTTTTTTGTCCAACTACTGACCAAAGAGAAACTCTTTTTAGTAAAGTAATAAAGTAAAATTTAATTTAAAGACTTTTAACGTGACCACCTCCAAGTGAATCAGATGACATTCTATGCAAAGGCAGAGCTTTTCTGATGAAGGGCTCCATGCATGTGACAAATTTCTGTTGATACTTTAATTGTAAGATGTAATACACTATCGATATAACCTCTTTCATTGTATCCTTCATTTTACATGTAGGTTCGATAGTGGTACACCTTTTAGGTTTGATAATATAGTATACCATTTAGGTTTGATAATGGGACACCATTTAGGTTTGATAATATGGTATACATGTTTTAGGTTTGATAATGGTATACATGTTTTAGGTTTGATAATGGTACATGTTTTAGGTTTGATAATAGTATACCATTTAGGTTCAAAGATAATGGTACACCATTTAGGTTTGATAATGGTATATACATGTTTTAGGTTTGATTATGGTACATGTTTTAGGATTGATAATGGTACACCTTTTAGGTTTCACAATGGTACATGTTTTAGGTTTGATAATGGTACATGTTTTAGGTTTGATGATAGTATATCACATGTTGGATTGGACAATATGCTTCATATAAAATGCCACTTTAGAGTGGCAACTTGAAGAAACTGCTTAAACGAATGACCTCAGAGAGACCTATATTGACTGAGATTACTACCCAACACACTACTTTTTGCCTACAGTGAGATTCCGCTGGAGTCGCTTACATACTCCCCATTTCAACTCCTAATGTAATAGAGAATTCTTCACGGTCTGTATAGTGAGGTGTAAACATATCAAAATCCATCCATAATTTCTGGTGTACTTTTGATATGTACCATCTCTGTATTTGAAGGGTTGTGTGGTGACAGCATCTATTTTATATAAACAATAGCTTGTCAGTCATGGCTTGCTTCAAGAAACTTTTAATGAAGACAATGATGCCCATGCGCCATAAAGTGATCTAATCTCTCTGTGACTTAGTCTGTTGCTGGTGATGTGTTGCATATCAAGGAGACTGTTTGGGTATCAAAGCTTACCAAGAGATGATGATCTTGAAAAGTGCATCAGTGTAAGTGACTAGGGTAAAAAGAGTTCTGTATAATTCGCCAAAATAAGGAGACGTAAAAGATGATTCCTTTACGTCTCCTTACTTTGGCGTCCAAGGTTTGATTAGGTGACACATAATAATAAAATAGACATAGCACCAATCCAGGAAGCAAAAATTACCTGCTCAGGGAGCTTTACAAAGGAAAATCATTAACAATGAAATGAACATTCATGAGTAAAGTCTTTAGAGTTTTCAAATTTGAGCAAGTTTGAAGATGGTCTGGCCACTGGTTCCATAGACTTGAAGCATTGTAAGTAAAACTTCTGAAACCATGTATGCTTTATAAATTGTTCATATCGTTCATAAATACCCAAACCAATTTTGTTGATCTGCAATGCAAGTCACCTTTCAGTTTTTGTGATTTATTGACATTTATTATTTCTCTCTAAGGGGTGCAACTGATGCAGTACAGCTACTGGTCTGTCAACCAAACCTACACAAAGGTGGAGTACGATCGGGCTTCCTCAGTCACAACAAGAAACAGAAACTCCTGGCCAGGCCACTCAGAGTTCGATTTGCTGACAATATCAAGACTTTTGCCCCAAATACTGTGAGTAACCTTGGGAGTAAGTTTGCAAGGGGCAAGATAATTTATACAGGGATTTACTGAAAACATCAGCCCCAAAGGGTAGTAATACTGTTTGACAGTGTTGCAACAATATCACAATATCTGTATAATATATTGATACAGATTATATAGCTCACGATATTGTTTGGGGTGCTTTGTAAATGATTAGGTGGATGTGTACAAAATTTGAAATAACTTTAATGAATTCCCATATTGTTTGCAATATGATCATGACAGTAAACAAGTGAAGCTTAAAATGTGGCAGCCTCAACATGATTAACCAAAAAAAAGCCTGTTGTAAAGAACTTTACTACTTGTGTACAGTACAAAAGTACTGTACAGTAGTATACAAATGAAGCAGCTTTAACTTAGAGATACAGTATGAGTTACTAGGTGTATACAACACCATTTCATCTTTCTTTTCAAATGAGATTTAGCAGTTTAATTCCATGTAAGTCTTGATGAAGTGTATATTTTTGTCTTTCACATGTTTGACCTAATCCTCACATATCACTCAATCCACATTTTTCAGATCTTTTCAGATTCAACAAAACCATTTTGTATAGTCCTGACTTTCCTGAAGACTATGTGCTTCAGAAAACTAGGTTCAGTTCATTGTATGTCTTCTTTCGAATGTTGGTATCAATGTAATAAAACTCTCCTTTCCTTTCTTAATAACATGATTTAACTTCTTTTACCTTCATTTCCCAAGGCAATGTATTTTAAAGTACTGATGTTACTTTATTATTTATTTTATTTTATAATGCTAGACTGTTCACCGTGACCATTAATGATTTTATTTGAGTAATTTGATCCATGTTTGTGGGAAGCAAATATTTTAATGATGAATGGGAAGAGAAGATGTATGTTATACATGTTTTACTTGACATTCTGATTAATGGTATTCACCCCTGAAGCTTTATGTCAGTACAGCTTTGGCAAAGATACCCAAAATAGCATTCAAAGAGAAAAACTGTACTTACTAACTTAGCTTGCTGAACATCAATTAGCATATTTCAACCTACTATCTTAATTACGAATGGAAACGACCACATGCTCACCTCAAAGATTTCTTACAGATAATACGTGTTGAAAATGGATTTAAAATCATTTGGACTTTGGCTCCTAATGAACAAGTTGTTGCTACTGTAGTCACTTCCTGAAAGATGCCAAGTATCACTCACAGTGTAGTGACTGCAGTATCTTAAGTGTTGTATGGCTATCGTTATCTTAGTCTATAGGCCAATAGGTCTATAGGCATATCATCTCCCCTCCTCAGTGGACCCTGGAACTACCCATCCTATCCCCTTTCCTTCCCCCTCCCCATCTCCACAAGAAAAAAAGAGAATACAGGTATAAATGTGAATTAGAGGTATTTTAATTTTAGAATCTGTATCTGTATATTTAGTATCTCCTTTAATGGTCTCCATGGCTCTTCCAAGAAATGGACGTCTTATTTCTGCACTTTTGCAACCTTCAAAACCATTTTTATTTGATATACAGGATAATTTAGCTTAATTTTATCTCCTGAAAGTCCTCCTTACAATTTTCAAACTAGTTATTTGTCTGAATGGGAAGTGACATTCCCTTTAGGCTCCCTCCCTTATCTTTTCCAGAAAAAAAGTAATTTTCAGCATCCAAATTATTTCTTTGGCCTCTCCCAAGGCCGATACAGACTTATCTTGTTTAATCTTTTTTTCTAATTATTGGATGGAAAATGATTTTGTCAGATTTATGTTCATATAGACTATATTGTTAGATTATAATATGGTACCAACTATTGTGCTTGTACTATGTAATCCTTGTCACTGAAGTTCTTCTTTCCTTTATGACCCAATTTATCAATAGTATGAAGCAAAACTTTAAGATGGAACAGTAGCGCAGTAGCGTAGGAAACTTTTGGATTCAAGTTGGACCATACTTCACCTTAATCGAATTATGGAGAGAAAATTTCTCTGGGATTCCGAAAAATGGTGAAGGTTTAGAATGGTGATTCTACTATATACCTGTTCCTTACACTAATATGCACTCTTCTATCACATCTCCTCTTGGATAATGCTTTATCATCATTGCTAAATGGCACCTCTGTTGTCCAATGATGTCATCATTGGTAACGCACTGAAACCTCATTCTCTAGGTAACATCTTTTAACGCTCTCACAAGTGGTTAATATGATTTCTGAAAACTAGTTCCCAAGCATGTATTTATGGTTGGGTTTTCTCTCCAGCTATAACTTAAATCTTGAATTCTGTCATACATGCACCTCCAAGGCATGAGATTAGCTAAGTCACTACATGAAAATCATTTTGTTTTCAAGTTTTAGTTTCCTCAAAATGAACTGTGTCCAGTTGTACATCTGAAGTTGAATTCAAAGAAGTGTCCTTGAGCTTTAGAGATCGAATGCAGTAGATTCTTTTACTTTAATTTGAAATGGTTGCATCGACTTCACATATATGACATATATATTAGTCATTAAAACTGCTGAAATAGGACAGGGTGCTATTTTCACTTGTAGTTTTTAAAGCTGTGTTCTTTGTCTTGAATCATGAAAGCTCTTTTAAATCATGTATCATTATATGGATATTAACTATATGGCCCAGTTTGTGTTTTTAATGTTATTGGATATATTATATTCATATCAGATTTGCCCTTTAGGATGGTGAACTGCATGATTTAAAGTGTCTAAGCGAGTTGAAGAACAGGCTAAAAATGCAAACCAGATTTATAGCTTCATACAGCTAGCTATGCTGGTTTCAGAGCAAATGTCACCACACAGCGTCTATCTATCTGTCGGTCTGACCACACTTGCTTCTTCTCATACAATATTCTGTGGATTTTTTTAAACTGGTTACAATGATCCTTGGGTAGTGGGCAATCAGGGGTGAGTCAGGAAATAGAAGTCAAAGGATCTTAGTCAAAGTTGCTCATGAAGAGTGTTGCATAGTGGTCCATATTGGGTGTTCACAAATTTTGGGGCAAAGGTCACCTGGGGTCATTTAAGGGGGCATTATTCGAACAACATTCAAAATGATTCTTCTCCCACAGATATAAATGGAGCATCATCAAAGTTGCTCATGTTGATTGTTAAGTAGTAGACCATATGAGGTGAGATAATTTGAGGTCAAAGTTCATCTTGAGGTCATTTTAAGTGAAATACTTTAAATTGTCTTTTCTCCTATAGATTTTGATGGATTATCTTCAAAGTGGTTCTTGGTATTCCTTTGGTGGTTTATCCATATGGGGTATTTGAGGTCAGATGTCACCTAGGCATGATTTTAGGTCATTTACTGTAGTTCAACTCTATGGAGTGCATGAAAGGTGAAACTCCTCTGGATACCATGAGAGTGTTTACATTAGCTGATTCCAGCTTAAAGGGAGACTGCATGTTAGAGTAACAGTGTACTGATATACATGCTGTTGTTATACATGGTTATTGTTCCAACACCAAAGTATACTGTAGTATATATATAGTAGGTAAGAATTTAGGAAAAAGGAAAATATTCACTACTAAAGATTGAGCTGTGTTCATTTTTGCATTTGATTGTGTTACTGTACTTTGTTGTCATCAGGTAGAAGATGGTGGTAAGACTGCAAATTCTCACTTCAATTGAAGCATATATTAATGAATTTTTTTGGTTGGGCTTGAATTCAGTTTGTTGATGAGCTATGTTGTAGCCTTTAAAATATTTAGTAGCCTGTATATTTTTTGCAGGATGAGTCGATATGACTTCATATGGCACTATGTCCGATCCCAAAATACAGTAAGGCTGAATAAAGGCACATAAAGGCTGATAAGAGGGCAGCAAATATAACAGTGTAATATGACAATTATTTGCCTGGATGCAATAACTTTTGGGGCATGATGGTAAATTTTAGGGGGTATTACAGCAATGCATGAAGCAGTACGAATTACTGTTTGATGTACAAATTATCATTGAGATATATCTAATACTATCTGAACATAAGAGCATATATGCCTATGATTTTTACTGGCTACTTATCACAAGGTCAGATATATTACAGACCAGTGAAGTCTCCCACAATCAGTTCATCGTTTGTCACATAGAATGGTGATGCCCTACGTACTACACACACCAAAAATCCCAGACATCAGTAATCTCAGCCACCTCATTAATTGGCTGGAGGAGCCTACTGAGTGACAGAATCAAGGACTTACTGGAAAGGCCTGAAACAGTTAAAATGTAGAAGGAACTTTTTGTGTATTTTTAATCAAACAACATGGCCATAGTTTTATCATCGTTTAATTTTAATTGATTTATTAGCATCCATTCTCTGATGTTACGAATGGCACTCTCCACACTAATGAAAGATTGCTCTTAGGCTGAACCATAAAGACTGCAAGCTTATGGTATATGGCTTTAGAGCCCAGACCCCTAGCTACTGTAGTTCCGTCACTGGTCTTATAAATTATTATCTATATAGCTATTGAACACAGCACTTGCTGATGAATTGGATGTCGTTGTCTTTGAATACTGAATATATCAATATTAAATATGACAGGATTGACAGTGTTGTGGTATTAATATCTCAACCACCTGATTCCTCTGGTCTGTATGATGACCCCAGAGTATTACAACTGCTCATAACTGTCACAACAGTGCACTTAGCAATAACTGTAAAGTTCAGTCTGGTGTACATACAGTATGTCAAAAGTACGTTCTGTATTTACTAGGTCAGATTAATGTAATACATAACAACCACTTGAAGCAAGTTAGAGGTGTGAAGTCATTAAGGGTTGAAATAGAAAAAACAAGGAAGTTTGTTGAGCATGGGCACGTATTCTATTTTTACATACTGTATTGTTAATAACTTACCATAGACTCTAAATTATCAAATTCCATAATTCTTACATGAAATTAGGTGCCTAGGCCTGTTCCCAGACAAGCCTCATACTGACATCACATCTCATCAAAGACCATGGTCCTGATATGGAAACTTTAGGCAAAATGACATTTCAATATACAGTATGTATTCTTCAAATGTCAATATTTTGCTGAAGCTTTCAGCTTCACTTGCTTTCTACATTCCTCCCCCCCCCCCAGGCCAACCACATGAACCATTTCCTTGACCCCTCCCCATTTATACCTACCACCCAAATTCATGTGAAACATGGATTTTGTTTTTTGTTTTTTATGAGGTTTTTGTATAGATTTAGTGTAGATAGATAAAGAGAACAAAAATATTTCTTAATTACTTGAATGCTTTGAATGCTTGAACCTACAATGTAAACTTATTTCAATAACAGAATAGTGATGAAAATATAATCATGCACAATTGCAAAATCTTTTGATTTCATCCCAGTTTCACTTTCAAAAATGTAAATTTAAAGAAATCTGTCAAATCTAGCAGAATTTAGGCTTATATTAGTACATACATAATGTATGAACACACCGTGTTAGGATAGTATTAGTGGTGGCATCGGTTATTTGGAGCCCTGTATAGCCTATATTTAATATTCTCCTCCGTACCTCCCATTTCATTAACAAAGTCTTCTTTGCTTTATTTCTTCATGACATAATTTGGCGGAAAATAAATGTCAAGTGCGAGTGTGCGACTTTTACTAACAAACTAATATGTTCGTAACAAAATTCCGACAGTGAGTAGGATTGGAATAGGCCTACTGTACAACGTTAGCACTTGGAGGCCTTACAATTAAGTTACAAACTTACACACACTACTACTTGTATAGAGAGTGCAGTGTTCGTGAATCGCAACCACGTGTAATTGTTACGGAGTACACACGCTCCGTATTCTGCTGGGTTACAGTAACACTGCAGCCAGCCTACTATTAACTAAAGTTCAGCAAATTTAGCATGATCGGTCAAAGTTGCTCAATGATGCATTCGAAGTCCAATTTCTGTCTTAGTGTTATTGCAAATATGAATGAATTTGGAAGTTTGTTGTTTGTGTTTAACTCAAAAAATATTATGAATTGACAATATAATGCATCAAAATTTATGCTACGTATCTTAAGGATTGATTCGCAAGTGTGGAGAAGTGCATCGCATTTTGCGATGCGATACCGGGTAAATCGAACACTGAGTGTATACACCCACAATTCACGAAAGTTTGTGGTCCAAAGAAAATAAAAGTCAAAGATATTCTGTCACATGGCATTTGCCAAAAGAATACTTGCAGTACTGTGCGGACTTTGACAAGTAATGAACAGTGATACCAGTGAGGTATTCTTAGCCACTTACGTTTTTTATCTCTTATTTTACAAACAAACAAAAGAAGAAGCTCTCTCCTATCTTGAAAATGTTCTGGAGATACCACAGCCTTTGGATTTTGTTAAGAAAGACAAATTAACTTTTCTTGCAGAACTAATAAAACA
>JAODAF010031138.1:0-11915 GCA_027574765.1 Molpadia intermedia
ATAAAAAAATTAGTACAAATGTTCGACATAAATTTTAGATTATAAAAGGTTAATTGTTTCTTTAAAATTTGATATATCACCCTGTATATACGACGTACGTTTTCATTTTGTGTATGTTTTTACGTTTTTTGAGGGTAGTTTTGGGGAAAAGTCAGGGGATTTAATGAAGGGGTCCTCTCTTCCAAAAAAGTGAGGTGGTTGCATCTTCCACATCCCCCCTTGCTTAGGCAAGTATCATGCTACCATGTTAACTAAAAAGATTTTCATCATATGTTCAGTCACTCAATGAAGACGTTCACAGCATCAAGACGAAGCTCCTCGACTCCTTTGCACTTCTTGAAGAGAGTAAAATGAGAAGACAGCGTAACAGAGACCCCAAATTTACTATGCTGCTCAAGTCACGTGGGCTGGACCCTCAGACGGCCAGTAAGATGCAAGATATCCGTGGAATGTACCATTATCTGGATGTGGGGGTCAGAGACGTGAATTGCAGTCTAGATATTGACTGGGAAGAACACCAAAGGAGAGGAAATAGAAATGGTTCACGGTATGACATTTGCTCTAATTGTGACCACCACTGGGATGGGGACAGGTGGGGGCGGGGGTAACTTAAGCCGCAAAAAACAATATTGGTGATCTAATTTTTAAGATCTATGGTTAATACAGCAAAAATGTTTTATGGTAAAGGTAATCATAGTGTCAGAATGTTTTATTGATATTTTCTGGGGAGAATAAGTTTTTCTTGTAGAATCATAATTTTGTGGACAAATCATGTTTTCTAAAGCTAATGGTGTTCTATGAACACTGATTAGCTGAAGTTCATTGCATAAAGGTGTCATAATCAGCCATTGGCCATGTAAAATGCTTTGCATGCTTTTTAGTTATCTTAGCATCATCTATCTGAAGTAGATTAATTTCCAGCCGTCAAATATTTATGGTTCTGATGCTGAAGGCCACAGTCAGGACCTTTGCAGTCAAGTTAAGGGTCTGTTTCTTTCAATCGCAGAAAACTTGCAACGCCGACAATGGATACCGTTTACCATACTTTACGTAACCATCACAACATCATAGCATCACAGAGAGTGGCTCTGGAGGAAATAAGGGAGAAACTTGTCCGTGCTCAAAAATACGACCCGATCGGTTCTCTATACAAAGGCGCTCTACCCTCACCAAAGTTCAGGTGAGGAATGACACTTATGAATCAAGAGCTGTATCTCTTTGTCGATAACCTTGTTATAATTTAAACGAATAGCAAACCTATATAACATTACTATATGTATTATGAAAGGGGGAAACAGATCTATAACATGTGTATGTCAGTATTATACCTCAGTACATACTACATACCTTAGTTATTATTATACCTCAGTACAGACCTCAGGACAGACCTCAGTCATGGAGTAGGATGAGTTCATGTCCTCAATCAAAATTAAAATATCTTCTTTGGATCACATATACATTTCATGTTGACTTTATGTGAGCTATCATGTTTCCTGAAAAATAACTATTATGTCATATTACCATCAGGAAAACAATAACATTGGTATATTGTTTTGTTTTTCTTTAAAGTATATTTAATTGTCTTCTCAGTTAGATAACCACTATTTTAATTTAAACTTATGCAAGCATTTGCTTATATACAATAGTCTTTGATTATTGAATCAATCCTATGTAGAAACATTTGCTTATGGCCAATAGTGATGTAACATATAAAGAAATAAAGGATGCTTACTAATTCATTTTCCTAGAAATATGGTAGAATTATTTTTAACTTTTACTGCAGAAATGAATGAATGCTAACTATTACTTACCAACTCTTTGATATATAGGTCTGATGATGTTGATCCACTGGCCTTGCAACTCTCTGAAACAAATCTCCACTCGCCCAGGAAAGAAAGACAAACCCCAGGTAATATTATGAAGAAAGAACGAGTGATCAAATATTAAATCATCTTATTTTCAAATACATGCTGAATAAATTTTTAATTATTTCAGAGAATAGTCATAGATAATTATCTCTCAGTATTATTGCGTACAGACCTCAGTCATGGAGTGGGACGAGTTGATAATTACACGGTATGATGTACTGGTCATAGGTAATGATAATAATTATTGATAAAAGTGACCTCGACAGTTAGGTCACAATGGCAGCATCACCACATAATTTGATACTTTAGTATGCTTGAATACGTCATTTGATTATAATTGAGAAACAACTTTTAACACCTAACGTAACAACTAAAGTATCCCACAAGATTTAAGTACTACTAATACTATATATGTATGTAAGACTGATGTGATGAAATTCAGACTGATGGTTATGCATTTGTAGCAGCAGGTGACCAGCCAATTCGTCCATTTAGGTTCACGGTTAGTAGTGGTAAATTGGTGACTGGAAATGTCGCTACTAAGCGTATCGGCTTGCATTTCCACATTTCGCCACAATCAGAAATGTATTCTTTTACGCTTACCAGGGACTAGACCTAACCCTAACGTACGCATTAAGTGAGGTGACTAATAGGAGGTAGTCAAGAATTTGAGCATTCTCTGCCTTTTCAACTTTCAAGTAATGGTTGTTTGGAGCTTCTGTGCTGTTTCTTGTAATTCACCCTCTTGGGGGACGACTTTGAAGGCTGTTTACTCTTTTATAATGGCTTATATGGACTTTAAACTTACTCTCTATGTTGGGCTGTAGATTTCATAGATATATTCAATAAGATGATAGTAAATACAATTTTATATTTCATATGTTACTACATATGAGCCAGAATTCAGATAAATCCTGCAAAAAAGACCTGCCAAAATTTTAGGAACATTTGATTTCATATGAAATTACCCCATTTCAACCCGGTATATCTTTGCCAGCATCATTTCAACAATAATGTAGCTGGATTGTGTTTGCTGTCCTAGGTGGTTCTTTGTGATCTTATATTAAGAAACCTTTTTCAAATTAATTATTATCTTCTTGCTCGTTTCCAGCTTCATCAAAGAAGCTGTCGTTATTACGAGACATCCTCTCTAGAAGGACTCACATTCCAATCAGATCCTCACCTAAAGGTAACGTTTGTTTTATTTTGATGATTCTCTTTGGTTGCCATTTTGTATCCAATGCCACTTACATTTGGTGTACATGTTATGAATATTAATGAGTTAATGTAACCAATGTTACTCACAATGACTGTTAAGTAGTGACCAAGTTAGGATGTTTAGAAATTTGAGGTCAAATTTCATCTAGGGATAATTTGAGGTCATTGTTTAAAAAATGTCAAACTACTTCTTCCACAGAAATCAATGGAAGTCCAAAGAAGTTGCTCATGATGATCACTAAGTAGTGGCTCATTTCATTATTTGAGGTCAAAGGACAACTAAGGGTCATTTTGGGGTCATTGTTTGAAAATTGTCTAACTTCATATTTCTACCACAGAATGGGAAATTTGAGGTCAAAGGTCAACTTGGGGTTATTGATTGAAATGTGTTTAAAATGGTTCTTGTCATACACAATACAGACTTGATGGATTTTGATACACTATTATGGATGTTCAGGAATGTCAGGTCAAAGCCATTTAAGATTTTGAAGTAAATGCTAAAAATTTGGAAGATAGAATATCAGTATGACTTACATGGTATGAGCCACTGTATCATTGTTGTTCTAATCATGTGTAACAATGTACAATTTTTTATGCAAATGATCTAGATTTAAAAACTTTAATCCAAAATTAAATATATCTACTTCTTAGCAAGATGATCACTTAGGAGTCGTTTATTTTATTCTACAAATGTTTACAAATGAGATCAATATTGGCACCCATAGTTTCATATCCTTGGATTAAAATATCTTTATAATTTAATTTCAAATATTATATGTCCATTATATTATTGATTTCAAATGTAACCTGTTACCACATTTATTCCATTTTGTAATTCATTATGAGACAAGAGAACAAAGGTCACTAAAGAAAATATGTTTTTCGTAGTTTTATCAAGAGAAGACCAAGTGAGCTCTCCGACTATTAGCCACTCCTCATGCAGTAGCAATTCACCGGTACCATTCTCCAGGAAGCTGGAATTTGCAGACGGTCCATCTAGGGGATCAGAGGGGAATCAGCATCACTCGCCGGTGAGGGAGAGTACCCCGGTACGAGAAGTTGATCGTGGGGGTCCACTTCAACAGGGACTCAAGCCACTAGGTAAAGGCCGATGGGCTCTAGGCATATATGTTTTGAATGATGGACAAATTGAATCAAGTTAAATTTAATTTTCATTAAGACCTGTTCAGTATGTTATTCAGCAGTTATTTAAGTTGTATCCTACATCAAGAACGATATGATACTGTGTGTTTGCCGGGGGTGGGGAAGGGGGTGTGGTTTGAAACCTAGTCATTCCACTTTGTTGGTATCTTTTCAAAAAATCTGGTTTTGATGATAAATCTGTTAAAAATTGCTTTTGTCCGAAATGTACCTAATTTGGCAGAATCTTGCCATAAAATTATGGTCTTCTAATAATTTCCAATAATTTGTAGATGAGGGTAGATAGTTGAGATGGTCAGATAACTGAGGCCTTCAGATTATTAAGGTTCTCAGATGATTGATGATCTCAGATAACCTGGGATTTCCATATGTGGTAGATAGTTAAGGGGGTCAGATAACTGAGGTTTTTAGATAACTGATGCTCTCAGATGATTGATGATTCAGAGAACTGGTTTTCATTGAAATCAGTGAAGTCCTCAGATACTTGAGGATCTCAGATAACCTGGGATTTCCATATGAGATAGATGGTTGAGATGGTTAGATAACTGAGGTCTTCAGATTACTGAGGTTCTCAGATGATTGATGATTTAGATAACTATTTTCATTGAGATCAGTGAAGTCCTCAGATACTTGAGGATCTCAGATAATATATCTGATCATATGTTGAAGATAGCTGAGGTGATCCGAGAACTGAGGCATTTAGATAAATGAGGTTTTCAGATAATTGATGTGTCAGATAATTGAGGTTTTTATTGTGGTTTTCACTGAGGTCTTGACATGAGGTAGATAACTGAGGTATTCCTGTACCTGAAGTTTTCAGATAAAGTATCATATGAAGGTTGTACTGTAAATTACTTTTTTGTTAACAGTTGGTCAGATTAATTCTAGTACCAGTCCAGCTACATATTTCTTTATTTCTGTCTATTATTCAGCCTACCCCGCTACAAATGTTAAACAGTCCTCAGAGCAGGTCGACCCAGAGGCCTCATTAGGGGGCAGTGTCCCGTCAGTGGGCTCGACTTTTGGTATCTCTCTACCACCAGAGAAAACCCAACCCCAAATGATACCGTCAAGGATGTCACCTCAGAAGGACACAGTCACGACCTCTGCACCATCGTCGTTTGCTCATACCGGTACAGGGACCGTTCTGTGGGGGGCGTCTAAGGTCACACCCTATCAGTTAGCTGGTGCTGCAGCCCTCAGTAGGGTGTTTACCAAAGAGCCAGGAGCTTCAGGGGAACCGGTTAATCCAAAGCTACCACCAAATGTTAACATTAAGAACTTTGATTCTCTTAAATCTACAATGCCTCCACCGGTCACATTTGCTGCGGTTGGCAGGTATGTTATTTTTCAAAATATTTTTTCAAACTTTGTTTTAGAATTTATCTGCAATGCTACAAAGCAGTTTTATAGTGTATTAATTCATTGTATCATTGAAAGAATACTGTATCATACTGTTTCTTTTGAACACGCCGAGGTATTGCTTGAAAGCAGACCATACCTCCCTATCAGCCGTTGAATAATCGGCACTGGCAAAAAAATACTGGGCACCCAATCGTGAGCGTCAGGTGGCATTGAGTGCCAGCTAGGGCACATCCCTGCTCTCAGCCATTGAGAAGATTTACTGGAGTAACAGCTGAATTCTCCGAACACTGGTAGAAAAGAGAAGGCTTGTAATGCCAATGTTCATCCATGAAAAGACTTGAATATTAGCCTTGAGTGGCTCTCTAACCCTAATTTATGTCTTCAATATTATTCATGTGTTTATCTTGAAACTTACGTTAATTCCAGTGATGTTGTACGGATATGTTTGGTGCAGGAAAAAGGTCATTATATTTTTGGGATTCTGAAATAGTGACAAATTTTCTTTGGCCTCAAGATGCAGAGACCTTTTAATATGTGTATTTTATTATGCATCATTCCATGTAAAAATATTTTCTTCTCTCAGTACTGTAGATATGGATACAGCTCAGGTGGTGACCCAGGTCCTGTCTGAGATTACAGCTACTAGTGGAAAATCAATACCGCCCCCTGGTACTGCAGTTACGGTGAGTTACTCTTACAAAGCTCATCGGGAACAAGGCCTCTTCGCCCAAGACATCGATTAGGAACTGTCCACATAAAACATCTCATTTTTGGCAAATACAATACAAAGCTTTTTTGGACTGAACTTGGAATAAAAATAAATTTTTAATTCAACAATTATTTCTTCCCCAGTACCAAATAACCTGTGATTTCTTGTGTGAGCTTGAATACTGCAGTTAATGATAATAAGTAGGTTCTTATGGAGCACTCACTAGCCTCAATCAAGGAGTCATTCATTCTTTAAGCACTTTACAAATCCAAACATTTTAACATCTTAGCATTCCCAACCATTAATCCGAGTCCTTGTTGCACGGTCGGAAGTATTGCGGAAGCCAAACGATCGAAAACGTATCATTTTTATTCAGACTGGGGGAGGAGTATTCAAATTCGAAGGCCTTGTTCATATTACATACATATGTATTGTATAGGCTCCCTATTTGACTGGTAGATCTCGGTAGAATGGCAACTGTAAAAGTAGATCTTGGTTCCAAAGGTTGGGAACTCGTGCTGTACACCAAGTGATAAGGCAACAGGTTCCATTTTGAAAGTCTTTGATATGACTCTGCCTGAAGGTTAATTATTAACCCTGTCTGGGGATGCAGAGCAAGCACTGACCTGGGATGCCATGTTTACAACTGGGTTTAAATTTATGTCATTTATATGGGACTATATTTAATTGCTTTTTCAGGATAAGCCATTAGAATCAACAAAACCAACTGATCTTTCAACAACAGTGACAACGACCACTCAGCTGAAGGCATCAACAGGTCAGTTTAATATCTATTGAATTGTATATTACCAATAGTAGCACTCAATTCTAGTAATGGAATTCACTTTGGATTTCAGACAAACATGCAGATAAATCTATGCAAAATACCTTTTTCATTACATGAATATTCACCTTTTGAATTCTAGATATTGCAGCATGGCCTCGGTGGTTGGCTATAATGCCATAAACAGATTATTGCGGTTTATCTCACATCTACGCCTTCTTCACCTACATCTTTCAGATTTCTAAAAGTTTGTTTATAAAGTTAGAAGATCCCACCAGCTGTGTAATCTAGGAATAAAACTGGGTACCACTGGTTTTAAGCTACCCATATTTTATGTCACTGATTTTACAAGATGATTCCTCGTCAAATCAGAAATAATCCCCTGGTTATTATGCCCTTGGAATTTCAGCAAGCATTTTTCCTGATAAAATTAGCACTCAATGCCATCCACCCACTTGTCACCAGCTGTAATGTGTGTGTTTAATAGCAGAACACAATCATCTTGTGAGTTGTGTCTTGCAGCTCCATAATTGGATGATGGTTAATCTTATTAGAATGGGAGACAAGAACTGATAGACTTGGGCTGGAAATGTCTATTTAAGACAAATAATTGTCATGAATACAAGTACACAGGGGAGAATGATATTTTGTTTTGTGTAATTTCTTCTGTATGACCTATACTCTATTCTAATCTACCAGTCAAACCACCATCGATCATCAATGTACACATGGTAAGAATTATTACCATAGCACCTCTAGTTACCTAGGTACCTGCTTGAAGTACACAAACAAACCTAATTATCACAAATCCATCGGTTTAAAGATTAAAGGGATTTTATTCTGTAAATGTTAAATTATGATTATTCCAATTCCGAATGCTAACTTATTAGAGGTTTACGGTTATCCCACTGATAATATTACATTTACGGTTATCCCACTGATAATATTACATTTACGGTTATCCCACTGATAATATTACATTTACAGTTATCCCACTGATAATATTACATTTACAGTTATCCCACTGATAATGTTACACCACTGAGGCCCACCAGGTTTGGGGACCAACCTCTATCTAGTGGGGAGGGGGTTCAAATCATGTTGCAGCACACATTCAGCATCACATCCCTTGGATCTCTTGTTTTGTTCATAATTGTATTAATCTTGCCACATTTTGTTTTTCTCAAACATCTCAGGTTTATTGTCAGCCACGAGAACACAGCCAAGTTCAACAATTAGTGAGGAACCAAAGAGTGGGGGTGCTATTCACACCCCGGTGACATGTTCAACACCGATAAAATCGATGACACAGCCATCCAAGTTTGATTTTAGCAATAACAATGCAAGCACCAATGTGCCGGGAGGATTTTTCTTTGGTGAGTTTGTGGTGAGGTCGGTGCTCTAATGAGTTTGGGCACTCTTCATAAACCAGTATAGCCTTCATCTGCTATAAATCAATGTGAGTTACATAGCCATTCTTACTATACTACCTACCTCTAGACATGGGTAAGCTTACGAACCTCTGGTTTTTTGAGGCTAGGTTTTGACAAGATTCCTTACAGGACTATACCATCTTCTTCAGTCATGGACAAGTTGATGGACCTTTAGTTCTGAGAGAGAGGTTAGGTTTAGACAGGATTCCTTACATGACTTTACTACCTCCAGACATGAATAGGCTGATGAACCTCTGGATTTGGGAGGCTAGGTTTTGACAAGATTCCTTACAGGACTATACTATCTTCAGTCATGGACAAGTTGATGGACCTTTAGTTCTGGTAGGTTAGGTTTTGAAAGGATTCCTTACATGACTATACTATCTCCAGAAATGGATAGGCTGATGAACCTCTGGTTCTGAGAGGTTAGGTTTTGAGAGGATTCAGTACAAGACTTTACAACATCCAGACTAAATAAGCAGGTGAAACCCTGGTTCTGAGAGATTAGGTTTTGAAAGGATTCCTTACAGGACTACTCTACCTCTAGACATGGATTAGCTGATGAGCCTCTGGTTCTGGGAGGATAGGTTTTGACAGGATTCCGTACAAGACTTTACAACCTCCAGACAAAATAAGCGGATGAAACTCTGGTTCTAAGAGGTTAGGTTTTTACAGGATTTCTTACAGGACTATACAACCTCCAAACATGGATAAGCCAATGAACCTCTGGTTGTGGGATGTAAGGTTTTCATTGGATTGCTTTATTAGAATATATTGTTGATCCTCTTCTTCTCTTACGAAAGGTTCAAAGCCAGGGAGTGCCGGTGAAGGGTTTGGATTTCCGAAAACAGAAGCTTTACAAACAAAGCAACCCACAATAGCACCTAGCCTCAGTCTGAAGGGTCTCTTAGAGGACACACCATCAGAGGAACCCCTGCAGACAGGTGAGACAACTGAGGAACTCCATCATGACTCCAAACAACTGATGGCACCATTCACCTATTGGTTTTGGTCATTAAAGGTTACCCAAGGGCAGGATATTTGGCGCATTGGTTGAGTGTCGCTTGTCAATGGATGATTCATTGGTGTGTTTTTTTGTGTGTTTCAATTTGTGTTTTTTCTCTGGATTCTTAACAAACATGACCAAAAATTATTGCTAATGCGTCAGTCACACATTCAGGATTTTTACTGCTGTCCTTGATAGGACCATTCCCGATTAAGATTTGTAAAAAGTCTGATCAAGATCCTGTGATTCGTGACGGGAAATTTAAACTTTATTAAAATTTGTAAAAACATTTATTCAATCGGCAAGAAACGGCAATGAAAAATATCTCGAGATCATGCCCGTTCATCACGACAGCGTCCCGATCCACAGGACACCTTCCCGATCCACAGGACACCGTCCCGATCCACAGTTTAAGTACTAATGTTTTGGTTTATAATAGATAATTGGGGTCCATATGTGACATGTAAGGAAGAGGGATATGGTCAGGGGTAAAGTCCCTCCCTGGGACTTTGAGATACCATATCCATAGACCATACACTTCATAACATTAAATTATTTGGGAATAGTAGGGGAAATATCTGAATTTCATTATATCTTTTGTTTTGTTTTATTTTAGGTTTGATTAGTTCTGCTAACATTGTCAGTTCGTCACAAGACTCAGTTCCATTGACTACTTCAGACAGTGCACCACCAACTGCACCAATGAAGTTCTCATTCAGTAAAGCTCCTGCACCGTCAGCATTTGGAGGTGCTAATAGCAGTTTTTCTTTTGCGCAAACGCCAGTCACCACTCTTACCCCTGGAATGTCATCTGCATTTAGTCAACCACAGTTTGGACAGGCATCTGTTGCCAAGACAACCACAGCAGGCATGGGACACACAGCAACAATTGCAGTGACCTCGGTGGTAGCTAGTGGAACAGCACATACTCTTGCAACAGTCTAGAACCATAGTGTTACAACACTAACATCCCAGAAGACGGCTCCCTCTACCGTAGTAATTACCGGTACAAACGTCAGCAAGGTGGTTAGTACCGCAACTACCGGAGAAACGGAAGCTGCAGGGAACTTTGTATTTTCTTTGAATAAGGCCCCACTTAGTTCACACTCAGGCCAATTTGCTAATACAGCTGTCAGCACCACAACAACAGCAGCTGTGCCCAGCACCACAGCAGTGACTAATCCTGCGGTTACATCTCTCTTTGGTAAACCTACAACAACACCTTCCCAAGTATCGTCCGGGTTCTCATTTGCCGGAGCTGCAGCTAGCACCGCTGCACCAGGTGGGGTAACATCCACAACTACAACCGGTTTTTCATTGGCGCCAAGTACGACAATGACTTCCTCTGTGTCAGCACCTTCATTTTTAACTGCCAGTGCATCGGCAGTAGCCAGTACCACCTCGACCCCTACAACCACCACTGCAGGTTTCTCTTTCACCCCTGCTACATCTGGGTCAGCATCCTTTGGTGGGTCCAGTGGTGGGTCATTGTTTGGTTCCACTGCTACCACCAATCCTAATTTATTTGGACAAGCCACCAGCACTGCAGGTATGACTGATCATATTTACCTTTAAAATTTTCCACTATTTGAAACTTTAAGAAAAAATAAAATATTATCTCAGAGATCATGAAAACATGTTTTTGTGAGAAGTTGGGGTGAGAATGTTGGTGCAACCAATAATCCTGACGATTAATGACCTCACTGCCATCTCTATCTCTTAGACCCTAGATAAATGTCTAAATTATTATAATGGTACCTAGTAAAACCCCTAAATTATCTGAACCAGGACAACCGCTGGGATTAACTTATTTAACTAACAATTTCAACAAGTAGGTGTTAGATAATGTACGTGATTATTACAGCAGAAACATTTGAAATGTTAGGTACTCTGTACCATAGTGTGGCCTGTTATTACCAATACATTTATGATATCCCTTTTCATACGCATAGCCAGACATTGTTTTTGGTTCCGATGCCGGAGGAACCTATGCATTCTAGTCGGCGTGTGTGTGTGTGTGTGTGTATGTGTGTGACACCCGTGCTTGTAAACACGATATCTCAAGACTAGTAAGTTGGATTGATGCCATACTTTGTATATATGTTGGTCATGTTGAGTACATGATCCCTATTGTTTTGGGTGCAGGTCTCATGAAATTAATGAGTGGGTGGGGCCTAATGTAAAATTCATAAAATGTCTATAATATTGCAACTAAATACCTGATTATCTTCATACTCGGTATGGTGATGTCAGTTGATAGTAGGTACATGCTCATGTAATTCATCAGTTTAGTATCATTAATATTCATGAATGGGCGGGGCTAGAATGTTGTCACAGTTAAAAGCTTGTAAACACGGTATCTCAAGAACGA
>JAODAF010031248.1:0-11913 GCA_027574765.1 Molpadia intermedia
ATTATTATATATTTGTTTAGAGGTTTCTTGCCTCTCGTACTCTGATTGTCCATCATCCATCATTGGAATTTTATATATATCACATTCTATATTAATATAAGGAGTACACGTGGAAACCATTTTTATTATGTTATTTTTATTATGATATATATATATATATATATATATATATAGGTGTATGAAGATAATGAGGCTGTCACGACGTAAGGCTGGGTATACGTGTATATATATGACACTTAGAATCAAATTTAAGCTACGGAGGCTGTATTTCAACTTTGGACTCCGTGGTTATATCTTAATTCCATACACAAAATTCGATACTTATTAAATTTGATATCTTATTTAATAGTAAATATATAATAACAATTATATCAAGTGTTTGTGAAATACTACAGTATGTTATTTAAGATATGTATAAATGTTTATTATGCTTTTAGGTTTTTATTTACAATGCTTCAATACAATAATATAATCTATGAGTACGTTTCGTAGTGGCGTGGTATAGGCGTTCACGTTAGGATATGTTAGCCTTTGTTCTTATTCTTAACGTATGTGTACATAATAATACTATTATTAATACGCGATGTAATTTTGCATAAAGTGCCATGAAATTTATAGGAAAACAATTACTCTTCGCCTAAGTCTTTCACATCAGCTTCATTGCGAAGCTTTTTCACTAACTTCTGTAAAAAATGTTACACATGCATATAAACATCAATTATGGAAATGTAGCCGATATACGAGGATACGGATTGAAGGTTGTTTACTAATAGAAGTTAATGTCTGGCAGCGTAACACATTCCTTTCAGGGCACGATAGGGTATTTTCAAATGTTTCTCCTATTTTTCCCAGTAAACATTCCGAATTGAGCACGTTGCTGTATTATTCATCTTCGCATCGGACTATATAGCATCGGCGCATTACCATTATATTGTAACTGATTCGGTCATGTAAATTGTATATCATTCCGATTTCTTTCAGTTTCATTTGCTTGGTGTGTTGACGATAAGGGTTATTTCTTTTATTTTTGTACAATCATTTTTTATAGAGGTAAAGAGGCTTAAAATAATATTCTGGTGATAACTGGATTGCGAGCTGCGTTCATAATTATTTATTTAAGGTGAAATTCCCGTCTTAATAAGATCTTTATTTCAGGAGATATATGGTAGGCCTAATTTAAGCTAAATTCTTTAATAGGTCATCCGCGACGTCATGATGGCAAAACAGTAGGGATAGTATTATGTTGTACTATACAATATTAAAGCCTTCTAACTAAAAGTGGCGAAATTTATACCAAATTAATACTGGAAATGTTCTTCAAAATTAAAGCTTAAAATGTAACAATGACTATATTTCAATGACATAACATCACTCCGTTAGAATTTATAATGAAATATACATAATATATAGTTAACTTTAGGGCAGGTCCATGTAACAGTTACCCTAAGAAGTGTTTTTTTGCCATGCCAAGTGAAAATGTTTTACACTTGAATTTTACTTTAGGTTTGGAACAGGCAATTGAGATGGGGTTTTAAAAAATAATCTACTTCTGTAACGTTCCACGATGATGAACATTGAAGGACGCGTCTTATTTGCTCAAGCATGGCATACACTTTAAAATATATAGGAAATTATTCAAGTTTATAGCATCTTGGTCAATATACTCGTGCTCACCAAAAAGTGACGTTTTGTTATATTTGACCAACAATGACCAGCAATTGATTGAGTGTAGAATTTATTATTCAAGATTCAGTGAAGTATAATTATGCAACTTAATGGAAACCAAACAATATAGCCTAAGTTCAATGAAGACTATTGTATAATTTTAATACGTCTCTACTTTGAAGCGAAGTCGAAGTATCTTGTGAATGAAATGTTGATGTTGTTGATTGATTTCAATCACTATGGCGACAGGTGTATATTGCTTTTCTTTGAGAATATTTCTGCTGTGTCAGAGCTGTGTTTGATTGCATTAGTTTCGGAAAATGTTCCTTGGTAACGATTATGTTGAAGATATAATACGTATATCAATAACATAAGCCGTATATTACAAGAACTACGGCATATCTTGCCGTCTGCGTCGAAAATAAGGAAGAATATACGGTAACAGACAAAGAAGGCCAATCAAGTCTTGAACTGCGGTGCATACTAATATACCTAACATATAACCTAGATGGGGCTTTTCAGGGACATAGTGTGAGGTAGAGTCTAGTGTCGACATGGTTTCATATGCCACTGTATAGGTAGTTTGAGCAAGCTGAACGATCAAGATCCCGTGTTACAGTAACCAGGATTGTTGGTGAAATACAGTCACACGCAAATTTTGAATACAACCAATTGTAAAGTAGGCCTACGTCGTAGCTCGCAAGTGTAGGTCGAGGGTGGGACCACAGTCGCGTTGTGGTATAATATGTACGTAAGGTAATTTTCAGGCTAGATGAGACAAAATGGCGCGTTCCTGGTTGAAACGCCGTTTTGTAATGTAGAATGCTCTATTCAAGATTCAGTGATATGCGCAGTTTAATGTAAATGTTGGTTGAAACGATCTGGAAAACACAACGTGATATTAAATGTATAAACATATTTACTTTAACTTGCCTATAACTGCCGCAACTATCATGTAATATTATTTATTATATCAGCAAGGGTCCAATAATCTTACTCTCAATATTAGACATATATGTATTGTCAATTAAAGTCCTGCCCAGTCAAACGAATGAACGGTGTATGTAGTCTGATATCCTGACCGTATTCAAGTTGTATGAAGTTGTTCATAGGTGAAACAAAAACGTTTCGTTATCATAATAAATGTTCCTTATAATGATGTATGGTAATTATCACTGGCTAGATGTGACAAAATGGCGCGTTCTCTGATCGAAACTGATAAAGGTGAACGTGTATACTGCACTGCGTAGCACACAGTGGCAAACAGATACGGATAGTTCAGATAGTTGAATGTTACATAAATAAGTCAGCTCGCATTGACGTCCTATTTTGGACATTACTATAATTTGGTTATATGATCAACAATCCGTATATAGTTAATTACTTATTTGCATACTGCATGTTTAAGATATAGAGGTTTTAGTTGTCACCGAAAACTCGCGTGTCTTGGCTACATGCGACATTACAATAAATTATATTTAACTGAATATATAGCAAGGTGTTGCTTTACCCGCTAATGCATTTTGCAAATTGTGTGGCAAAAAGCGATGCCGTACATGAAACATATATAGCCTATATGTATATCGACGGATATTTACCTTGCATTGCTGTCACCCTTGGTCACCTTTTTCCAACACCTGGTGATTTCCAATCGGATTCTCGGTCATTTGGAAGATATTGATTTGGTGAAATTCCAGCAAATGCCTTGTGTTTTGTCTGATAAGGGACGTACTGTCCCTACTGACTGCATGTTATATATCTGGTGACTCGCCTCTGTTGTTTCAAAGGGACTAATCTGGTACTTAATGAGAAAAATACAGTAAAATGTTGTTAGCACTAAGTCACACAAGTTTGAATGGTTAGAAGGGAGAAGGTAACAGCTTACATACATCAGAAACGATGAAAGGTAATGGTGGCTCGATCTTCGGCAAGTGAGCGTCTGGGACACCGGAGTCATGGGCGTATAGCACCATGGACTGGGGTGCACAGATCCCACGTGGGAAAGGACTTTGAAAGGAACTTGGGCCGGGAACGCTTAATTTTAAAAGGGTCGTAACTGCATGGTGCAGCTTGGAGAGTCGTTAACATGTTTATGTATTTTAAAGCCATGAAAACGCTTTTCAATTAGCGATACACAAAAGCAATGGCTACGCCCCAAAATGCACTACCGTCGTGTTAGAATGTGTTTTATATGTGAAATGCATTTGGGACTATGTTTGTAGAGTAAACGAGACTAATACTAAGGCTTAGATATTCCCTATAGTATGAACAGTAAAGTTCTATTATGCAATTGTGTATCATGTGCCTATAATCATGACAATGGCTAGCTAATCCTCGATGAAATATGTTGCTCGAGGTCTTTGTATGACATATCATTTACATTTATTCATTACTTATAATGTTTATACTATATATTCACATGTGAACAACATTACAGGGACGAATTTAATACAAGTCACGAGAAATTTTTCATTGTTTCGGTTACTGACACTGGTCGTTTCCCTGTAACTTGATCTATATAGCCATTATGTATCCAATCATTGTAGTCATTGCGTGATAACATACATGGTAAGCAACCACGTTACGTTACATTACAGGTCTGATAAACACATAGCCTAATTACCGGATAACATTTTATGATGCTATAATGATGTTGTGTTTTTGCTGGGAGGCGATGGTCTGGCCCAAGCAAGACGAGTTTGCGGCATGATAAATATGTTAATATAAAAATAATATATAATATACCCCTATACACCCTCCCCATTAAAAATAATCAATTTCAGATAACATTTTAATATCTTAACTATCGACAATTAAGGCTGTTTTGAGTATTTTTGCAATAACAGCAGACGGCTATAATGACATGCGGCCTATAGTGCACATGTCGTGATATTTACTCTCGCGAATTAAAATCAAATGCAATAAACTCCGACCTGGTTATGATCCCCTTATGATGAGCAACTTCTCGATACCAAAGTTTTATCATAATGAAAACTAAACTTATTAATTGATACATTACCTTAGGCTAACCATCGTTAGGATAGCTAATTTGTGTGGCTATACATGTGACGCAATGAAACGTGCATTTTTTGTCACACAGACCACATCCAATCCGACATTTGCTTTGCAATATTTTTCCTCTCTAAACTAGTTTATACCGTAGCCCAACATAAAAGTAAATTGACAATTAAAATATTTTCAGGCTAGTTTCCTCGAGTATATATTACACAGTAATGGCGCCATTAATCGTACATCTGTCATACTTTTTATTATAATGTGACGTTGGCCAACATATTTTTGGCCTCATTTATATCTTAGCACCATTTTGGTAATCATAATTATGGAACTCATCAGATATTAACTTCTTCCTGGTGGTTTGAGTTTATATCTGTTTTCAAAATAAATCAGCCACTTGAAATACACCGTAAAATAATTATCAAATAAACGTAAATTGAACGTAACATCCTGAACGTTATATCAACGTGAGGGAATATCACATAATACTGTAATATCGGATAGACTTATGTACAATTGACGAGAGGTGTGCATATATACAGTACAGTTTGTTATGTCGAAACTTATGTCGTGATGTGTTTTAACGGAAGAGTATAATAATTATGTCAAGTATAAGATACATGTCTTTCACATCCCAGGGGTACGGTACATGTGTACATGTATGGTTGATATATTGTAGCTATGATATATATTATACTATACTAATATATTACCTAGTGAGGGCCAGATTGTGATCAGTTGCTCAATAACATAATCTGATCAGATCAGTAATTAATAAGAAGGCATTGATTGTATTGTTATTAGTTGTGATTGGAACAGCCAATCATTAATTAACTAGACTTTGATCAAATCCATAGCTAACGAGAGGCATGCAGACAATCAGTTGTTCAGTCATTTGACCTGATCGCTACGTCTGTGAGAAGGCAACGATTGTGTTATGATTCAAATGTCAGGTAGTCATTAGTTAGCCACATTGCGATTCAATAGTATAGTGTGATCAAATCAGCTGATTGGCATTCAGTATATCAACCAATGGGAAGCCAGTGTTCGACATATCAGCTATAGTCATATAGCTACGGTATTTCAAGAAAATTGAGGGCGACTTGTTAATCGCGATCAGTGAATAATCATGATCTGATCAGCAACCAATGAGAAGCCGAATATTAAGATGAGCAGCTTGAGATCAGACGGCGATCAGAACGATCATAGTTGATTAAATAACAAGTGATAGTAACACATGATTTACTGTGGAATATGTGACTTGCAATTGGCTTAGTTTTATTCGGGTCCAGATTTTTCGTATTTCATCATTGTAAAACTTAAAAGGTACGCCCTAGTATCGGCTTCTTGTTTGAACGCCCTCCCCACAGAGCTGTTTGTCTGAATGTACGTAGTCCTGTGAGTCTTTATACGCTGTCAACTAAAACGGTTTCGTTCCACAGGGCATGTGGCCACCCACATCGCCTAACTTAAAACTAAGGGGGACCGCCCTAGATGAAACATCCTCGCTGCACCGGCCGTATCTGTTTTTAACTAATATTGCATTGATGTACGACATGCATTAGTTACTGATTATTCGTGGAATATCTCGTGTTGATGAATATCCCCCATGCAGTGGCGTAACTAGACATTTCCATGGGGGGGGCAAAATTTGTGTTTGTGGGTGGCTTTGAGCAACTGACATATCATTTGGGGGCATCAGGGGGGCAAGGCTTCTGAGAGGGGGAAAAAGCCCCCCCTGCCCCCCTTCTAACTACGCCCCTGTCCCCATGTTGAATACAAATAGCTGAATATAATATAAAAAGCAATAACAATTGTATATGTACTTATTTAATGCAAGAATTATACAAAAAATATATAGAACGATCGGGATGAAGGGTAGAAGTGTCGGATCATGTAATACACAAATAATATTAATTTGGCATCGAAATGCGCGTGTATATATAGCGAGGTTCAAAACTAGTATATGAAACGGAATTGTATGTAAGAAAGCCCGTACGCCTTACGGGGATTCCATGTACGCCAGTCGTTCTAATATCGTGGGTATGGTGAATAGTTCGATAACAGATATAAAATTGTACAATTAAAACCCCATACACATCTCCGGATCCAATCCCAAATTCAGGTTCCGGTGTGAAATACGGTATGGTTCTCATTTCAAAAGTTAATGAATATTCAACTTACCTTTCTGCTATATATTGACATATATACATATTTAAACTTTACTCTTCAATCCTAAAACATAGTTATTTTACTGACACTCAGACATAAGGCTGGCTCTTAGGCATACGAGGTTGACGCCGCTTTAATATAGCGAAAGGTTTACAGACATAACACTGACTTTCGAACATTAAAACTAAATGTCAAAGATAAGGTGTGAGATGGCGAAAGGGCTGACGCTGATACATTAGGATACTGTTTAGACATAAGGTATGAAACTAACACTCAATCATAGGGCTGACGCGCATAAAGCTGACTCGCGAACATTAAGGGTTACTCTCAGACATAAAGCTGGCGCTTAGACATAGTCACACTCGACTCGAAGGTTCACACTCAGACAGGCTGACTCGCGAACATTAAGGTTGACTCTCAGACTTAAGGCTGACTCACGAACATTAAGGGTTACCCTCAGACATAACGCTGGCGCTTAGACATGGTCACACTCGAACGTAAAGGCTCACTCTCAGACAGGCTGACTCTCGAACATAAAGGCTGACTCTCATACTTAGGGCTGACTTGCGAACATTAAGGTTGACTCTCAGACTTAAAGCTGGCGCTTAAACATATTCGCACTCGAACGTAGAGGCTGACTCTCAGACAGGCTGACTCTCAGACTTAAGGCTGACTCGCGAACATTAAGGTTGACTCTCAGACTTAAAGCTGGCGCTTAGACATATTCGCACTCGAACGTAAAGGCTGACTCTCAGACAGGCTGACTCTCAGACTTAAGGCTGACTTGCGAACATTAAGGTTGACTCTCAGATAGAAGACTGACACTCAGACATAAGGCTGGCACTCAGACATAAGGCTGACTCTCAGACCTTGGGATGGTGCTGGGAGATACGTTTAACCATCAGGTATAAATATGGCAATCACGTGAAAGAATTTGTTGAGGTAGTAGCACAGTACACCAGTCATTTAACAGTCAGCCGTTTAAGATGAATTACAGCTAGAGCAGTAGAGCACGGGGTTACAATATGCCTTTCGATGAAATCGAGACGAAATCCCAACTTGGGTTGTAAAGCTTTTCAACAATATAATAGCTACTAAATAGCTCTTCTTCAGTGTGTGATAACTAAAGTTAATGGGAGGGAATAACTTAAGATATGTAATATGTCGTCTCACCTCCCTTTCTCTTTGTTTTTTCCAGTTAACTTTTAGCCGTGTCTTAAAAAAACAATTTATAGTTGGTTTTCTACGGCGTTTAATTGCTTATTAATTTCCCGTTTTGTAATAAATAATTATTAAAATATATGCTTGGGGTCTTATTATGTTATTTTATTAGTTATGAAAGGTTTCACTGCAACTATACTAATGCAATATTTGAAATTGATATGGATGACGTCATTTGATGTTATCAAATACAGTAGTACATCATTATAGAATTTATACTATCTTTACAGAAATGTGTTACTTTCTTTACAATGGATGCCAAGGTATCTATACAGGTATTGACAAGATATATTTTATTGTTTTGTGCATGTAACTGAAGACTATACGCGCCATTTGTATTTGTCTGCTGGATAAGGAATAAACTATTTGAAAATTAATATCTGCTTTTGTTGTTATGTTATCCCTATATTTATGAAAATGATGACAACGCCAACACCAATTCCGCAGTCGGTAAATATGAATATCTGATGATTGCGCTTAAAAACACTTTTGTCTTCATAGTGGATTGAGCAGGTACTTCTTGTAAAGTCTATACACGAAACTCATGAAACAATGGATTCCCGGGCAATGAAGGACAAAAATGCACCAATTGTAGCCGACTTAAGGCATGCCTTTGTCGCGTAACATTGGATTGTACCATGTAGGTGACATGCCTTGCTATACAGTGGCGGATCCAGGATTTCTGAAAGGGGGGGGGGGGCGCTAAATTTGTTGAAATGTATCGTATGTGTACAAACATATATACATATACAGCATATAAAACTTTCAGAAGGGGGGGGGGCGGGACACCCCGCCACCCCTGGATCCGCCCCAGGTATTAGGAAATTGATATCAAAGGAATGACCCCCAAAATCGAGGGCGGACTTTCACTTTTTGCAAAGGTAGTGATGCTGAAATCTTTGTTTTGCAAAAATCGTCATGGTCGTGATTTTATGGAACATTGAATTTGCGATTACAAACGACACCTCGTAATTCTTTATTATTTGGCGTTTTGTTTTTGGTCAGAAATAGTTTATGAGCCGGTATTCGACAAGCTATAGTAGCAGACACCACTTGTGCTTAATCTAAATATTTTTTGTACAGGACAGTAGCAAAATCAGAGGTGCTTAGGGCACCATGCATGCCCTTCACCCAATGAAACTATAGTTACCACATTATTTAACGAGCTATGAATTCATTGTTCCCACCGTTGATACGGCCACGATACGACATACCATTTATTAGACTAAAAGTTGATCGATGTGACTGAAAACATAATATACGTATAAAACAAATATAAATTAAAGTTTGTATAATATTTAGTGAATAAAATAGTACGATACCCTTAACACGTGATAATAAAGTACGCTTTCGAAGACTTGGATTGCCCCATCCCCTCCAAAAAGAAGAAAAAAGATATAAACATATGTTTTTCGTCATCATTTGGTAAATTTTCAACACATTTCAGTAAATAACCCATTTAATGAGTTTGAATATTTTATAAAGCAATCTACTCGTTGATCAAAACCCAAGATACCGCATCATGAATGAAGACTTAGACCGGGCGTGTCGACGTATTAGTGTATGGATTCATTAAGGGAAATAAACAGAATTGTATAAAATATATCGCCGCCGCAATTATAGCTTATAATGTTAATGAACGCCACTCTTGCAGATGGCTCGAAGCCAAATTACTATATTTTCTTATTAAGTAAAAGACTGTTAATCACACGGAAAAGGGTGTCATTAGTACAGTGGCCGAGAGGATCTGTGGGGAGAAGCCCATCGTGAAGAACCCATGGTGAAGAAACCTATGGAGAAGTAACCCATCGATGGTGAAGAAACCCATCGATGGTGAAGAAACCCATTTATGGTAAAGAAAACCATCGATAGTGAAGAAACCCATCGATGGTGAAGAAACCCATCGATGGTGAAGAAACCCATCGATGGTGAAGAAACCCATCGATGGTGAAGAAACCCATCAATGGTGGAGAAACCCATGGTGACGTAACCCATTGTGAATAAACCCATGGTGAAGAAATCCAACGATGGTGAATAAACCCATGGTGATGAAATCCATCGATGCTGAAGAATCCCATGGTAAAGAAATCCATCGATAGTGAAGAAACCCATCGATGGTGAAGAAACCCATGGTAAGTAACTCATCGTGAAGAAACCCATGGTGAAAATATCCATCGACGGTGAAGAAACCCATGGTAAAGAAATCCATCGGTGGTGAAGAAGAAACCCATGGAGAAGTAACCCATCGATGGTGAAGAAACCCATAGAGAAGAAATCCAACGTGAAGAAACTCATGGTGAAGAAATCCAACGATGGTGAAGAAACCCATAGTGAAATAACCCATCGATGGTGATAAAACCCACGGTGAAGACATCCATCGATGGTGAAGAAACCCATGGTGAAGTAACACATCAATGGTGACGAAACCCATGGTGAAGAAATCCATCAATGATGATGAAACCCATGGTGAAGAAATCCATCAATGGTGACGAAACCCATGGAGAAGAAATCCATTGATGGTGAAGAAACCCATAGAGAAGAAATCCAACGTGAAGAAACTCATGGTGGAGAAATCCAACGATGGTGAAGAAACCCATGGAGAAGAAATCCATTGATGGTGAAGAAATCCAACGTGAAGAAATCCATCGTGAAGAAATCCATCGAATGTGAATAAACGGCCATGGAGAAGAAATCCATCGATGATGAAGAAACCTATGGTCTACTCGGGTTAACGTTACCGTGCATGGTTAGTGCAACATTCATCATGTGTTTCTTCACCTTCGCTGGATTTCTTGGATTTCATCGTTGATACCCCCAATGAGTACTCCCACCTATATTAGAACCCGGACCTGAACGTTGGTTCACATCATTCCCCCTTACAAATACAGATTAACGGGTCAACATTGCCCCGTGTTCGAGATGCACCTCGACGAACACTTCTATCCCCCCTAAAAGTGTCAAAAAGGAGAAATGTCAAAAAGGCACGAAACTCATATCCGAAGCGCATGTACCCATACAGAATCGTCACAGCATGATGCGCGCAACGTCGCCGTACCATAGCTGTGGCAACCACCCAACCAAGAATAGTCGAAGGTACTGATATCTGGGAGAGTTATTCATTATTAGTTTCTCTCATATAAATAAGGTAACACTATACCACAAATCCATCAAATGTCCTCCGCGTTCGAGGTTATTGCCAACGGTGACGGGAAGGTGCACTGGGCAGAGGGGTGTGTGGGTTCTAAAACGCTTTACCACGTCTACGTCACATTCCACCCAAAAGAGCGTCCGGTAGCTCCGTACATGATGTGCATGTGCAGAAATATACCATTGGAATTTACTATATTTATTAAACGATGTCTAGACGACAGGTCATCGTTAAGGAGTCAGATGTGTGTTAAAAGCTTCTGGCACTGAACATTTAAATTACAAGATGTTTTATAAAAAAAAATACGTTACAACGAAACAGGGGTAGCGCCAGCGGGGGACAGGTGGATACGAGTATACAGCCACCTGTCGGAACCTGCACCAGCCTTCTGTCTGCGAATATTTCAAACACCGACCGAAATATATCAGGAAAAAATGTTTCCTGCATGCTGCAACAAAATGTAAGCTGTTCCTCATATTCAACTTATTATCTAGTCCATACACAACGCAGAAAGCGTCGTTATTTGAGCTTACAAGTGTATCGACTAAACTTTTATTTGTGTACTACCTTGTTATATAACACAAATGCAATAGTATAACAAGAGGGCAATCCACTGAGTTGCTGATCTCATCACTATCATCAGCTAGTACAACCAGAGAGTATCAACTCCTTGGTTCAACAATAACTATAGA
>JAODAF010031359.1:0-11913 GCA_027574765.1 Molpadia intermedia
TGCAAAAATAACGGATAGGCATCGACCAATCAGAATGCAGTATTTGGAATAACGGATAGCAAAGGGTTGTAGAATCTGTATTAACATACTAATAATATACTCCAAACATATAGATATTCCACCAAATTTCATTCTTCCACTTTTTTGGCTTAATACGTGCTAAATTAACCTGCTTAAAACGAATCTGAACAAATAATCCTGATGAAAACTTTTTTCAACTATAGTGTTTGCATTCTGAGCTTGTATAAACAATTTTATGTTGTATCATATTCGGAATACCTGCAAATTTTATCTTCCAAATTTCCGAGAACGTATACCGGTATTTAAAAATAATTTTAAAATCGCCCAAATCACTAGAATTGTTCAGTATATGAAGTATAGTAATCCCACTATGGCGGTACATTTTCCCCATCCCACGTTCGTAGAGGTTTCCTGGGTTGTGAGTTGTGACTGTATTTAGCTGGCATTAACTAGTCAAGCAGGATTGGGTTGAAGGTATATACTTTTAAGTTGAGAAACTACAACATGTTGTAGTTTATTTTGTGTATTATTTGTCCACAAAATTACCCCACCAAAACTATACAAACTATTGATAGACATGTCAATTGGCTCGAGTGTCAACAATTAATTTTGACTATTTAACCCACAAATTTACAACGTAGTTTTAGGATCTGTAACTTTCAATAAAATCTTCAAGGGTAATCGGATTAATTGCGCGCTTTATTGTAATATTCTAACATTGTGGCTTATAAAATTATTATATTTTGTTTATTTAAGCAATACATTATAACATATAACCACATAACTGTCGGTGGTTTATTTAACTTTGATATGCAATAATATATTGCAGGGCATAATGAGAACATTGTCGATTCAAGTGTTTATTGTTAAATTAGAAGATTTTCGTTCGTGTTGATATTATACCTCATTATTTTCTCAAATCTTTAAATAAAAAAGGGCTTTAAATGGAGAATAATATTAAAGGAAAGCTTACCTTCCTAATGGTAAACGTTTTTCGTAACATCATGAATGAGTTCAACAACGGATGGAAGGATTATCAATACACGTATATAGAAAGCGTGACACCTGAGTGCACTTTCGATTAAGTCGAAGAACCAAACTTTTAAAAGTATGCTACACGTATTATAACAACTGATAATGTGGTACCGGTATACTAGCAACTGAAACTGAATATCTAAAATTTACAAATATGTTGTTATTTCTCTTTGTATCGTTTGATCCTGTTAATCAAGTGAATTTACATTATTTGATTAAGAGCATATAAACGAAAATTGTATCAAGCTTCGTATCATATAAGCGTAGTGTCAAATATTATAATAAAAGGTTTATTCATATCGTACTGTTTTAACAAAATGGTGTTAAGCTTCTGTTTACGTACTTTGGTCCTCCAAATTTCTTTGTAACAATCTTGTCTATAGAGATGCGGATTCTTCTACAATATATCATTGTGTAATAAACAAAACGGTCGGATCTTTATTATTTGTACCTGCACTTGATTCCAATCTTCAATCAACAATCAAGAAGACAGAAATGAAAATCTCTCACTCATTTATTTAATATTTAATCCATCACCGAAGCAGGAAACCATCTTCCGTATGCATTGGTCCGAGTTGCCTAACATCTTATCGAGTGCAGTAGAGCTTCAACTTTGAGCCTAAATAACATTAGCTGTATCATCCTTCTGTTCATGACTCTTTGGTGGTTCCGGATACCGTTAAGAAGACGACTACGGTCCATTCCTAAACAGTATAGCTTTATATTAGGACAAGACCATAATCAAACTCTCGACGTCACCGCTAGGTTTATTCAGGGTTGATCCATTTCCCATCATGTGAAGCCCGTCGTTGTCTCAAGCCTCTTCTCCTTCTTCTGCCCATGTTCTACCACGTCAATCTAATCTTAACTAAATAAACTAGATAATACATCAGAAACTGTTCATAACATAATAGAACCAATATACATAATGATATTTATTATGAAAACTAAGCAAATCCTTGAATTTTGACAGTTTTCAACTAATGTTACTGTCATATCAAGAGGTGACTTCCATGTATAATATTAATTGCTCGATATAGTTTATTTCAATGCATTACTAAAACATTATTAACATTCGAACAATATTGGTTGAATTGCTGAATATATATTATAATGTCATAACACCTTACATTTTTTTACTGATGCACGTTGTCACACCTTATACAATTGTTATACAAGCCATGTGTATAACTTAAGTGGCTGACCAATCTGTGGAACATTCAACCTTCTGAAATTTGTTCCTACGCCAAACGAAAATGTAAAAAGGTATGACACTCCTTTATTTTATTCATTTATTCATTTGTTTCTTCGTAACATTTCAATATATTAATATCATATCATATCTCAATTTTAAGATACCAAATAACGAACATAATGCACATAAGCATTCACAGTTGTACAGATACTTAGGGTTAGAGTTAACCCTTGGGGTTGGGTTAGGGTAACTATGTAAAACAGAGATCACGAGAAATGATAATATGCTACATGTCATTGAGTTGATTACAATATTTTCATTATTTAGCCTTTTTAACCAGACTATGACTAAATTAACCCAAGTTGACATAGCTACCCTGATTACAAATATTTTGGGGTAATTTGATCTTAACTTACAATCGAGGTTCATCAGTTTACTAAAAGGTTCAGTATAATTTTACGGCAAAAACACGATGCGCATGCGTGGTGATGAGATGAAAGTTTTTTTTTATCTTGATTAAAGGGAATTATTGGTGAATATTCCGTCAAGATTTTTCGAGCGAGATGGAATCAGCAAAACTTATTCGTCTGTGGCTAATAAATGGATACTATACGACCAGACGATTAACCAATCACAGAGCAGTTTAATCAATAATAGATCAGTAATGGTGATATTATTAAATGCGATTTTCGGGCATATGACAGCCAAATATAGTACACCTAGAAACCTATCGTTTAAAAAAATTAACGTTGGCGCACCAAGGTGATCAATGTAAGTGACTTTATCATAAATTCATCATTCAAGAAATATCTTCTGCACAGAACCGTTTGGTCGCACCTTCCTTCCTTCCTTTTTTTACTTTATGAATATACGTGTTTTTATTACATAGCGCCCTCCTCTGGGTCACCTTTAAAAACCGTTTTGTTATACGTAATTCACTTTTTGTTTGACATCTTGTCGACTGTACGATACTCGTTCAGATTAACTCGCGCGGTGATGATGTTTAGTTTACAAATTACAGAGATACTGGCAGCATGTAATAAAAGCAACATCACAGCTTGGTATAATTCGTGCCAAGAGAGATTATACGTATTTAGATAAGGAGGAAACGGAATATTAATGTCGTTTGGAATTATTCTTATTTAGTTTTAGTCGAAGGCTCATCTACTTTGGATATACAATTTTGGCAGTTATACAAGTTTGACTGTTACAAATATTGCAAAATGAGTTCGTATGGAGATTCAAAACGTGCTAATATTAATGCGCCTTCGTTTGTTGAAAGTACGTCGAAACCAAGCTGTTCTAATATTACTTTAGGCATACAGGAAGAAGAAAATAAACCAAGGACTGATATCCATAGACATAAGGTTGTGAAGGAAACGTCAAGTAAGGTAAACAACAGAGCGAGCAATATTAGAGAGATTAACCATAACGGACCAACAAAAACTACTTACTCAATATGCACATTACGGAAGCGTTTCCACTTATTTTCGATTTTCCGATATATCTTCATCGGGGTTGTTTTCACAACATGGCTATCCGTGACTATCAGTATATGTGTTATGGCATTTTCATATGCCTTCTACCTGGGACTCGTTGCATTGCTGATTGTATTCTTACAGCTTCTTCCAGTCATAATTATTTGTATCGCGACTTACGGAAAGTGTTGCGGAATATGTGATGGTCGCCAAATGAATAGCTATAGTTCGCACATCGTAAACCACCGACGCCGACAAGCTGAAGAACAGAGGGCAATGGTCGCGAACTTTACGATTGTAATGCCAACGGTTGTCGTAAGTCAAGCGACAGACACACCAAGTACGGCATTAAAAGGCACGTCTTGCTAGTGGTTTACAACGCCATGATAAAGTCGTTCGGACACACGTTACAATGATGATTTATATGTTTTCGTGACCTCACTGTTATAATCTGAAAGTAACCTCAAGTGATCAGACAAATCGATCGTTCAGTATAATACCTTTGGTATAATTGTGGCTGCTTTGAAGTATATGAACAGTCTGTAAAGTACGTTTTGTATTCTATAATGTTGGTCTCATTAAGTCGGTTTATTGATTATGGAACCAGAAAACTAGTCAATATATATTCTACTACCGACAAGTTATGTAACACTTTTGATGATCTCTATCAAAGGGATGATGCGAGTATCACTGGTGTCATTATAGGAGGAGAAACTTTTTATACAAAATGAGCGATAGAAACATTCGCTAAACTATACGTTCTGGAAGGAGAACATCAACTGCCTATGACGACGTTATTATACATAATTCCTTCATCAGCACGCAATAGTTAAGCGGCTTATATATTAATTCATATAACATAAAGATAAATAAATTTATATAACTTACCTTTACTGCTGTTAGATATATTATATGATCCTCCACAACAAATTTTTCTGACAGATATGTAATGATCGATATAAAGCTGTTAATTATAAGTACATTATAAAGTAACCTAGCAGATATTATCATAAAGAGAAACTGACGCGCTGAGAATTCTCATCGTAGGTATTTCTAGTAACAAGGCTAATGTAATAAAACAAGGTAGAGTTTACTGTGGCAGATCAGCATACACTTTTAAAACACGGGGTAACGTTTTGGGGGTTAGATTACTTTATTAAATATGTTGGACAACATTTATATGCAAAATGCGATTGTAGTTTAAGTTAACTTAATTCATCATAATCAGTCAGGATATGTTTCTTAAATAAACGATCTTAAACAGGATACTTAATCTATTATTTAATATCGCTAAAGATTATTTCTTGGTTTCGGATTCCTGCAATGCAAATAGCGTTATTTCACTATCAGGCTGGAAAGATTCCCAAGAAACTGGTAGCTTCTCAAGATAAGTAAGATACTGATAATACCTACGTTGCACAGTCGGAATAATATTTATACCACCATTACTGGTTGGTAATCAGGTGTTGTATATGCAAACAAACTGTACAATTATGAGGACTTATTTAGACACTAGAGACTGGTTAAATGTTGCTAGGTTACGCCCTGAGTAATTAAAAAATATAACATTATGGTGCGCACCAACAAAGTACAACATCATGTTAGATTTGTGTCTAGGCCACTAAAATGTGATGCCTTAAGTTATGCCTATCGTTACATCCAACTGAACACTAGTTTGAAGCTTTAAACACCATCCGCCTGTTATTGATTCGGTTCAGACAATCGCACAATGGCCCTGCTCTCAATCTCTCGATCAGGATTCCAATTCTTCTGGAATCCCATTTTCTGGTTCTCATTTTTCTTTAACGTTAGTCAAATTATCACTAGACTAGCCTTAACAACTCAGTGTAATATTAGGCATATATCCTAGCATAATTAACGTTAAACGTATACTTCTTATTCAAGTTACCGGCAACCGATCAGTGTTGCCTCAAAGGTCGAGCAATTTGCTGACATAACAAAACTGTCCGTGAGTAGAATTGATCATTAGCTGACTAACCAGACGATTACGATAACGTTAAGCTTTCGTTATATGTTGAACGTTGTGATTGGCATGGCGGAGTTTATGTACATGTTATATACCTAATATGAATTTGACAATTCTACATAACATTACGTTAGTAAATGAGAACAATTGTGTATGGTTTGACGCGTCTAAAAATTGTTTGCAATAAAGGTATCGAAACCGTCATATCCATGAACTGAAGCAATGTGAGAGCGGCAATTCGGATTGGCTCTCAAATGTGGTTTATTGTACCTACTAAAGTCATTAAAATTTGGACCGATATTTTGTGAAAAGAAGATTTTGTCGCTTAATATGTTGGTAGAATATAGGAATAACGTATGACGTTATTCCTATATAACGAACCCATTGTTGGTAAATAATCCGTATCGACTCGAAGTTAGCAAAATAGTCTCGATCGGTTTATTAACCAATAATGACAGTAAACGCAGTTTATTCCTCAAATACTCGCAACAGCGAAAACCGAAGCTCTATCTATATATCTAAAGGTACCGTAAATAACGGAAGTCAGACATTGCGGCTTTAAGTCGTTTACTCTGCCAGAACCGTGGTGTATCTGGAAATGTTAAGGGATACCAAAATGAATTAGACCAAATAAGAATGGTCCAAAGCATATCATGTTGAAAATGATATACAAATTTTAAAAGCATGCATGTTGTAAATATATCAGATATTTGTTTTATGACATTGCGGATTGCAAAGATGATAAAATTTAAGAGCTGGAACCTATCATAAAAATACTTTTATTTAAAAAAATAAATACTCATCCCCATATTAGCAATGTATATTTGAAAACAATAACTTGAAGGATCACCGAAATACGTTCATCAACTTCATTATGTATTCTAACCACTTGAAATTGTTGTCTGAAGTGCAAGGTGTAACTTTAACTGTTGTGGTTTACTAATTACATATTTCATTTAGTACTCCTTATTATGTGTATACATAATACTGAATGGTAATATATTACTTTACATTGCATACATTGATAGGATGTTTTAGTTTTAATGCGTAAATGACATTTTGTGAAACCATCGGGAATCATACAAGCGTTAACCTCGTGCTAGGCTACTGTTCAGGGGCACACCACCATTAGACTAATGTTCATCCGCCCAAATGTTGCCGTCGGGAAAAGTGCCTAAAATACTTATTTTAGATGATTTTAGTGTCGGTTAGCAGAGATCGTGATCTCTTTTTATAGTTGAAGAGTATGATTCAAAGTACGCATAGTGTGAAAATTGCATGGATTTAGTATGTTTTAACCATTTAGGAATTCGTCACCGCAATATTGAAATTACTAAGTCAGAGCAGTTCTTAGGGGTAGGGTGTACCTTTCTAGAGTTTAACCTCTCCTAGCAAAAAATCGGATCGGTCATGCTATGTTAATTTGTAGGTTCCATGAATATAAAGCTTGTCAGCTTTCAAATGAGGTGTTTCATGAACAAACTGTGAACTTCTACCATCCTGTTTCCCCCATTTGAAATATCGAATTTAGTGGGTAAGTCAATAGAGAAATTAATGGTGGTGTGCCCCCTACAAAGTGTCACTGGACAAACCCCCCTGGACACCTAACCCACTCCCTAGCGCCGTCACTGTTTAGTCCCCTCCGCTTCATACACAACTGAGTATAAGTACAATCTTGATGCGTGGGCTATAATACACATACGGAAAGTAGTCACGTACGCGGCTAATCATTCTTAGCTAATCGGTATGTCGTATAAAGAAACATGAACACTTAAATGGAGATGAATTATCCATTCGCCGCAGTTTATGTTTTGTTACTAAACCTTGACGGAGGCGAATGAAATGGCTAATAAATGACTGCCGCAGAATGATGTATGTAGGCTTATGAACTTTATTGTTTAACGTTTTGACTAAAGGCGCGAGGCAAATGGCACGATGCTAAAGAATCACGTTGTAGCAATATATCTATCGTTTAACTTTACTTCGCCTATATATACGTCACACTCTCGTAAATTTCAAAAGCATGATCAATATCGTGTCTTCTAAAAAATCGTTTGCTCTCTTTGTATCTATTCACCTCACACAAAGACTGGTAAATGACAGTATCTACTATGGTAAACAGTGTAATATAATAGTGAAACAACGCCAGCTAGAATTCAAAATATGTCTTGTATATTCTTGATTGTGTCATTCTAATCAGACAGTCAATTTTTATTTGATCTAATTGTCATAAAATCAGACGCGCAACGATTGGGTGGGCCGGATAAGTAAACCAACAGGCTCCGAGTAAATTTAAAATTTAGGAATCGAGTAGGATTTGACTTTCATGGCAGGGGCCCAACGACCATTGAGTGCAACGATTCTAGTTGTACCATTACTATGAATGTTTATTAGAAGGAACCAGTGTCGTAGCCAGCAGTTTAGCAGGGAAACGAGACACCAACATCATCTAGGGGACACCAACATCGCATATACCATATGTAGTTTTAAAGTGGTGCTTGAGGTGGCATCTGTAGAACCGCGATTTTGTGTGGTCACGTCCCTCACAACCCCCGCCCCAATTCAAACAGACATGAATTTTGCAAATACAAGTTATAATAAGATAAGATAAGAATTTCCTCTGGTAGATTGGAATTTCTCAGCACCCACCCATCTTAAATATCCCTATCACATTTGTTATTAAATATTTTCGGTATGACATGCTGAGGTAATCAATTACGACATCAAAACTGGGTGTAGTATTATTATAGGCTATTTGGGAAGCATTATGACGTCAAAGTGGCGTATAATTTGTTTTTGAAACTGGGGGAATCAGAGTTTAATCGAGTTTCGCTCGAATGATATAGTATGAGAAAATTTGCCGGAGGTGGGTTGAATGAACTTTTCTGGGAAATATACGTGCAATCTGTCATGGCTTACGATAAGAGACTTACGACAAGTTAGGCAACTCATCAGCTGCTCGCTTTCGTGGAACGATGTCTTAAATGTCAGTTCTGTCATATTTTGCCTGGTGACATTAGTGCCTGAATTGCATCCCGTGAATTGCATCCCATCTCTATATATATATACGCCCAAACCATGAGCTATACGATTTTTTTCTTCTGTCCACCCATGTGGCTCTCTGTGGCTCCTCTGAGGTCACAGTGTGCACAGGACTGTTGCTAACATACCAAAACACTTTTATCCCCAATTTAACATAACTTCCCTACTTTGATCGCGGACATGCTTTCAACACAAAAGGGTAAAATCGAATTGCTGTCTTGCTATCCAAAAAGTAAGGTTTGACAATAAGATCATCACTCTAGAAATATTCTATAAAAATAGTTGGCTTCTTGCCAAATCTTTCTATAAGTTGGCAAAGTGGAGATACATGTGTCCCCAATGCGCCCGCTTACTACGTCACTGTGACGTCATTAACATTAATGTATATCATATATAATAGTCTAAGAGAACGTGCGAAATCTTTCGTAGTCCAATGGATGAAAAAATGGAGCCAGGTATGCTTCTTCTAAAGCTGGCAGCTAGATCCAGGCCAAGTATGTTAAAACACTTTTTTAAATAAAATAATCTTAGTATTCATCACAGAACGCCCTTATAAAAGGTACATAATTTGAATCATTGCATATCCTTTGAATATCAAATAGTTCCAATGGAGAAGCTAACAATAGTTATCTTATAAATGTATTGCTGTGACGTACGTCACGTCGCTTAACTTGTCCGTCATGTGTTAATTAGGCGCACACTATATTAAATATATACTTGAACAAATATTGGAACACTAGCGCGTTCAAATTTTCCGTCAAAGTTACAGACTAACTCTTCATGACTGTTCTACGTGAGTCACGTCCTAACGGTCCTATCATATATACTAATACAAATTATTACAAATAAACAAATGGAAACTACTTACAGTTCAATTATTTCTTATTCTTGTGCTATATGCAAGGTGTCCAACATCGATTACAATAATTTTCTCCAATCATAAAGAAAATCATAATCATGAAACTAGTCAAGTCAATTCACATTGCCGGTTATCCTTATCGCACTATAACACTGGTCGTCTAATTCTGCGTAACCGAGCTATTACTACTTAAAAATCTCTCCCCATCAATATCCGACAAGTAGTTTCTCTAGCTTTAAGATTATTCTCTGTGTCTATTTAAATAGTTGTTATCTTCTTGGTAATTTATCATCTACGTCTCTTTCGTTTTCTCACGGGAAGTGTTCTAATTAGTTAAGCCGATTTTGTATCTTAGTTAAATTACAACTAATGTCAAGCAATGTTTGTTGCAAACATCACTATTATAAAAAAAAAAAAACCCAGCTATAATTAAATTCATCTAACCACAGATTTTTCTAAAGTGGATGATTTTTGAATCTACAGTATATGGACTAAGGAAAATATATAACAAAACACGACAACAGCTGTACAAAAGTACATGTAATAATAACATACATGAAACATGTAGTACTTAACTTTAAATACAAGCATGGTCGTTCATAGAATATTCAGCATTATTACTATACCCTATACCGTTCCAAAGATTGATTGACATACACAATTGATATATATATATATATATTTTTTGAATGATCCACATGCTAATAAACTCAGTTTATTGCTAAAACGAGAAAGAGAGAGAAAATAGTGGAAATACTAGTACATCAAAGCACTCGTACATGACGCATGAACTGATATAATAATTTACGCTTTTCTCGCTGGATACATGCCAATGCACCGTAATAACCTTCTACGATAGCTATATTCATCTCGGGTAGATGATTTATCTATGTTAGCTCCATGCTAAAAGCAAAATTTCAATTTGAAAATTGTTTTCTTAGACGGGTTCGATTATTTAAAAGAGTGTTTCTAAAATCGAGAAGATTGAGTTTCATGATTTGTAAAGGATGTGCTAATAGTAGGCCTATAGGGTAGTATCGACTATTATATTTCCCCGTTTTATACAAAGACTATTTAATCAGGAAGAAATATTCCGCTTTATTGTCCTGTTCTGAAGTTTTCTTGGAGATTACGCTATGCATACATTAATATGTAAGTACATACATTTGTAAAGTGGATTAATAAAAAATAACTTGTAAATATTGTACCACCAAAACATTGAAGGTATACTGACACAATATAATAACCAATACTAGTACAAATATGGTGCACCAAGTAACCTCATTGCGGCTTCACCCTGCCCTCTCGCAGACGCATCAACATACTTAGAGAAATTATTAGAAAAAATTATTATGTTAAAATAAAACGAATTTGCGAATAACAAAGAAATATATCAATACTCGATAGAAACATGTAAATATATTAGTAGGATAAAAATTAGTCATCTACTAATCTTATTTAGATTGATTCGAGTTCGTTCAATATATATATATCAATCATTATGTAGAATATTTGTAGAAAACCATTTGATATATGTTTGGAAATACCCATACTCACACATGAACTGACTTCATTGGGTGGGAGTGAAATAATTAAGATTATAATATTATGATTTGAATAAAGCAGGTTCTACGCTAAATAATGTTGAATCAGGTTCGTTCAATACATACCCATTTGTTGTTTATAGATAAACTACCAAATATTGATATACGCTAGCTATATATAGTTTGAAAGGGCCCGTAGTGGATCTAGGATGGCATGATGGAGAGGACGTCAATACAATATTTGAAATTACTTTGTAAAAGGTCGTCCGTGGGGTTTAACGCCTTGTAAAGTTTTGGCGTAATTAAGTGTACTTAATATATACAAAATAGTACAATCTTGTGTAGTAAAGTTCGGTTAAAGACTGTCAAGATTTCAACAACCCAAACGTCTGCACCTTGTAGTGTCGCACGCCTCCTACGCCCGTTGGTCCGTCACTGCGTATTATTATTAAGCCTGAAGCCTAGTTGTATTATCCATATATATACATCCCCTTTTAAGGGTAGTACCGCATAGCTTCTGGCACCTCATTGGTCCTTGTGAGGTCCGAGTGAGGTCTGAGCTTCCCAATGTTTAAGGGAAACACTGCGTCATGATGAAAATAGCGAAAACACCCATAAATCAGAGATGTAACACTTTAACCGAAATAAACGTTTATGTTCCTGTCATGGATAACTACCAACGTATCGTAATAAATCTTCTACGAAGTTTACATTAATCTCAAACAGTTAAACCAGTCTAGTCCCATGGATAT